>JAPXVU010000045.1:0-50000 GCA_027789145.1 Solanum arcanum
TTTTTACCAAAATTTATCATAAACTTGCACATATTTGCAAAAGAAAGTCAAATTCAATTTATTCATTATTTTCATTATTAGTAAGAATAACTAGCCTTAATAAACTAAGAGATGAGGGTAATGGTACTTCATGTCGACCTCAGCCTACCATGTAGCCCCCTCGGCTAGGTGGTTCTTCCATAACACCTTTAGAGAAGCCACCTCCTTGTTCCTCAACTTCTTTATTATACAAGATTACAACCGGAACCTCGTTATAAGAGAGGTTCTCTTCTACACCTACACCCTCAATAGGAAGAATGGACTCAGGATCAGCGATGCACTTCTTAAGCATGGAGACATGGAACACCGGATGAACCAAAGTCAATTCACTAGGTAATCTCAACTCGTATGCAACCTTGCCAACCCTTTGAAAGTTTTCATAGGGAACCACATAACGAGGACTCAACTTCCCTTTTTTACCAAATCTCACCACTCCCTTTATGGGTGAAATTTTTAGATACACCTTATCACCCTCTTCAAATTCTAAATCCCTTCTCCTATGGTCGGAATAAGACTTTTGCCGTCTATTGCATGTTTTCAATCGGTTCCTTATCATGTGAACTTTATCCAAAGTCTTATAAATCAATACGGGACCCAAGAGTGAAGACTCGCTACTTGAAACCAACCAATTGGAGATCTTCATCTGCTACCATAATGGTAACTATTGTTATATGATAAAACAATCAAAGGCAGCTATTTATCCCAAATTACCTTGAAATCAATTATAGAAGCTCTAAGTATATCTTAAATGATTTGAATAGTACGATCCGCTAGGGATGAGAAGCGGTGTTTAACTTCACCTTTGTACCTAACCCTCTTTGGAATGACCTCAAAAACATAGATGTGAATTGGTGCCCCTATCAGATATGATGGATAATGGAATACCATCGTGACACACAATCTCAGCTATGAAGATCCTTGCATAATCCTCCGCTGAGTAAGTGGACTTGACGGGAATAAAATAAGTGAATTTTGTCAACCTTTCCGCAACCATCCATATTGAGTCATGTTGCTTTTGTGTCCGAGGTAACTTTACTACAAAGTCCATGATAATATCTTCCAACTTCGAAGTGGGGACTTGTATTTTTTGAAGTAAACCGCTTGGATTTTGGTGTTCGGTTTTCACTTGTTGACAATTTGGACATTTTTCAAAAATTCTGCTATTTCCTTTCTTTAGCCTTCCCACCAAAATACTTTCCTAAGGTCATGATACATCTTTGTAGAACCAGCATAGATGGAATAACGGGAACCATGAGCTTCCTTAAGATTCGGTTTCTCAAGTTATCAACATTGGGCACACATAACCTATCTTGATACCCATATCTTGATACTTCAAGACACCATCCCCCAAGGAGAATGACTCATTAAGCTTATCAAGAACCGATTCCTTCAACTCCATCAATGATTGATCAAGGTGTTGCTTATAATTCACCTCAACCACGAGAGACGATCCAGAGTTATGATGGACCATAAAATCACCATTTGGAGAATCTTCCTATCTAAAACCCAACTGAGCCAACCTATGAACATCTCTCACTAGGTCTTTCTTGGCTCCTTTTCCATGAGACACAATACCCATGGTCATGCGACTTAGATCATCCGCAACCATATTAGCTTTTTCGGGGTGGTAGAGAACACTCATATTGTAATCTTTCAACAATTCCAACCATCTTTGTCGAAGATTTAACTCTTTTTGAGTAAACACATATTGAATACTCTTTTTGTCGATAAACACATCAACATGTACACAATACAAATAATTCCTCCATATTTTCAAGGCAGACACCACCGTTGTTAACTCAAGATCATGAGTTGGATAATCTTCTCATGCACCTAAAGTTTCCTAGAAGAATACACTAGTAATTTTACATGTTGCACAAGAACACACTCTAAGCCCACTCGGGATGCATCACAATATACAACGAAGCCCTTGGTACCCTCCGGTAAAGTCAAAACTGGAGTGGAGGTAAGCCGCTCTTTTAAGACTTGGAAACTTCTTTCACATTCCACTGACCACACAAATTTCACACTCTTTTGGGTCAAGGTGATCAAGGGACATATACTAGATGCAAAACCATCCACGAATCTCCTATAAGATCCCTCTAAACCCAAAAAGCTTGTTATGTCGGTTGGAGTCAATAGTCTAGGCCAATTTTTGAGTGTTTCAAATTTTCCTTTGATTTACCTCAACTCATCACTAGAGATGATATGACCATGATACGCCACAAACCTTAAGCAGAACTCACATTTACTATACTTGGAAAGTAGTTGGTTTTCTTCAAGAACATGCAACACCACTCTTAAATAGTCCATGTGTTCATCCTCATTTTTCAAATATACCAAGATGTTGTCCATGAAGACAATGACAAAGGAATCTCAGTATCTTTAAAACACTCTATTCAAGAGGTCCATAGATGTTGCAAGGGCAATAGTGAGACCAAAGGACATTTCTAGAAACTCATAGTGACCATATCTAGTCCAAATTCCGTTTTTGATATATCATAACCCCTTACCCTAAGTTGGTGATACCCTAATCTAAAGTCACTCTTAGAAAAGTAGCTTGCCCCTTGGAGTTGATCAAACAAGTCGTCAATCCGAGAGAGAGGATATTTGTTCTAAATAGTGACTTTATTGAGTTGGTGATAATCAATGCACATTCTAAGGGACTCATCCTTCTTCTTCACAAATAATATTGGTGCACCCCATGGGGGAAATACTATGTCTTATAATGCCTTTATCTAGCAATTCTTTAAATTGAGGCTTCAACTATTTCCATTCGACCAGAGCCATCCCACAAAGAGGAATTGAAAAGGGGTTAGTATCCAATAGCAAGTCATTACGAAAATTAAGTTCCCGTTTAGGAGGAATTCCGGGAATATCATTAGTAAAGACCTACGGAAATTCCCTCACTATAGGGAGTAACTCAATGGGAGGATTTTCGGAGTCCAAATATTTGACCTCTACAATATGGTATAAGGACCCTTTAGAGATCATCTTACAAGGCATTAGACAAGAAATGATACGTCCTCTAGGAATATAATAACACCCCTTCCACTCTAAGACGTATTCATTTGGAAAATGGAACTTAACAAATATTGTTCTACAATCAATGGAAGCAAAACAATCATGCAACCAATCCATTTACAAAATGACATTGAAATAAAACATATCCAGTTCTACTAATTCAACAGGAATAACTCTATTAGGTAACTTTATGGGACAATTTCGATATACCTTCTTTGTAACCACAAACTCACCTACCTGGGTAGTTACCATGAAAGTTTCATTTAGAATATCAGGCAAAATATCAAACTTCCTAGCTACCAAGGGAGTAACAAAAGATAATATAGCACCCGGATCAAGTAAAGCATAAACATGAATAGAGAAGACTTTTAACATACCGGTCTCCACATCGGGAGAACTCTCTTGTTCAGCCCTAGAGCGAAGAGCATAAAATAGATTCTTCTTTGGAGCCTCCACATTAGAACTACTAGGTTGATGTTTTCCACTTCCTTTGTCTTTCCCTTTCATGTTAGGGCAACAATTACCATAATGTTTCTTGCCACAGTTTCCACGAGTTGGCTTCATGCTTTGTGAACTAGTACTGCTTCCCAATTGAGACTTAGGGTAAGACACCCTATCATCACGAGCCTTGGGAAATTTGGAAGGAACTTGATTAGAAAACCTTATCTTGAATATAGGCTTGTATTGAATTTCTACCTCCCCTTTGAAGCTTCACATCATAAGACCTAACCCTCTTAGCCTCTCTTCTTTTTCCTTAACCTAGTTTCTTCCACTTGTTGAGCATGGTCCATGAGATGATAATTATTCATATTATCATGAAGCATAGTCAAATGATATTCTTAAACCATGTCTTTCGACACCCCGTGAGAATATGATTCATATAATCCTTGGGTTTGACACCAAGGATTGAGCATACTTGGACAATTTAGTAAATTTCAAGGAGTAGTCAACTACACATATACCTCCTTGGCGTAGGTTTATGAACTCGTCCACCTTAGATTACCTCATATCTCTAATAAAGAACCTATCAAGGAAAGCCTTCTTGAAGATCCACCAAGTAACTGACCACCACTTAGTGCCCCATTATCTCTATATTGTGTGTACCAAGTTTGGGCCTCATCTTTGAGCTGATAGGTCGCCAACTCGGCCTCCGCAATTGACGTCACACAAATAAAATACAGAATGTTATAAGCTCGTCAAGGAAATCATTAGGGTCTTTATCTTGTTTTGACCCGAAGAACATATGTGAATTCATTCTAGTAAAGTCTCTCAAACCAGATGCCATAGTATTAGCATGTTGAGGCATTCGAGGACCAACCTCCCTATTCACTTTAGTCGTCATGGATTTGACTTGAGAAGTGACAACATTAGCTTATGAAGTCATCAATTGGGCAAAATTGATAAAATCCTCCAATATCTCTCCATCGGTCATTGGTGGAGGAACAATAGGAACTTGATCACTCATACCATCTTCTTCAAATGGAGGTACTTTATTGTCTTGCGAATGAGCTTTGTTGTCATGAGCCCATGCATTAGCAATATCTTCCTCGGCCTTCGTGTCGATGCCCTTCGAGTATTCATACCTATGACCACAATAAATGGTTTAGGTGACAAGACATAATATAAGACTCTAGGGGAATGACATAGGAGTACAAGACGATGAGGATTTCCTAAGCATCACATAATCTCTCATTCATAAGTGTGGAACACTTCACAAGTTCAAATAAGAATCTACATAGACGTGGTTAAATGAGACATTGACTCAACAGATATCTTACCTCATGCTCTGATACAAAGTTTGTCATATTCGAGAAGTACCCCTTAGACGTAATCGACGTCGTCATCCTCAAAGATAACTAAGACTAGCCTCTTAGCATTCGTCATAACATTCTTAGGTTAAAAAGTGTGGTAAATTAAAACTTTAAACCTACATCTTCTTCATAAGGTTTACTTATAACTCTCGCTTATAAACAATATATTCATAACGAGTATACATAGACTCCTGGTATAAGAACATTACATAGAATTCAACTTTTATGCCAGATATATGTTATATGCATAATATAGTCTTAGTAAAGATGTCTCATATCAAACCATCTAAACAGAAAAGAACAATATGGGCATAGCCCTTACACAAATGTATAAATGTAACTTAGGGCCAGCCATATCTTTAAACAATAAGAGTGAAATGATTGTCTTTAGACTATGACAATATAACATAGGTAGAGTGAGAGAAAGGCATCATCCACAGAACTTGAGGACTTACTCACACTTAAAGAAATGAGCCAATCTTTCCTTGAAAAGTGGTGAAGAATCCTTCAATGAATGGAACCTAAAATGTTGGGGAAAATAGAGAAAAAGGGGTTAGCATATGACTTGTTGAAAGTATGGAAACATATGCATGCACAACATAGAAATCATGATAAAAAGGACATTTGTTCAAAACCATGCCAAGTTTCTCTAAAAATCCTTATGCACAATCAAGAACACATATAGGAAAATAATTACATATTTGCCGAGACAGTAGCATGTTCAACACAAGAACAACATGATCAAGTATAACTAAGTCAATATTATTAATAACATAATAAGAGTTTATGCCATAATAACACATATACGACCCTTTATCATAATCCCCCATCAAGTGTACAAGTGCAATAACCAAGTAAAGCCCCATAGTCTTACTCAATCAAGCAAACAAAATAAATGATAAAAAGCAATGCCTAACATTACATAACATAGCATTAAGAGTAGTCATCATCATAGTTTACCAATAATAGGCCAATAGCATGTGCATGAATGAAACCAAGATCCTATAGTATCATCAACGCGTAAAGTTAACACATACATTTCATTCACTTTATAAAAGCATGAGAACATAGGAACATCCTTCTAAGACTTCCCTCAAGACTAACAAGTGCAATGTACACGTAGAGTTACATACCCCCACCTACACTAAGTCAAATCCCTTAAGTCATCCTAGTTAGAGTTCACTTTATTACTTTATTTTACCATCAGGAATATCTTGCCTTAACATACGTAGACTACATGAGCTAATGTTAAATTTTGTGTTATGGAACCCTAAATCAAAACAAGGTGGACTACTTGTCAAGGTAGTAACAACATATAAATGTAGAATCTAGGTGGATCCACTAGCTAGTATTCCTATGGGAGCAACATAGGTCAAGAACTAGGATATGTGTTTGGGACCCTCTTTATGATACATGCATTATAGTTTCCAATATCATGAGTACAATAACGAACCTACCCTTTCTATATGGGAAGGGACACTATTTACTACTAGTTCTGTTGGTGCTAAGCTAGAGTCCCTATTGAAATGTCTTTCTTTAACAATCATAACTTAGTTTAGGTCATATGAGAATAGCTCCTTGTACAGTCATAGTCAATATTTCAATCGGAAATGCATGAGAACACCTTTCATTACAGCCCTCATATGTGATATTAGCACATTAACATCATCGTATCTGTGACATTCGGGTTTACCTCCTAGAAGTAATAGGTGTCGTCGTCCTCTTGGAGGACTAAGACTAGCCTCTTCTTATTAAATCATTACAATCATAGGTAAAAAAATAGAAAAATTAAAACTTTTCATAACATCTATTTTGAGGTTACATAGACCTCTATATACACATAATATATTCATATTAATATACATAGACCCTTTGTATAAGAAGATTACATAGTCTTCTACTTTTATAGCACATACTTATATATAGAAGATAGAATATAGTCTTAAAGATTGTCTCATCTCATACCATCAAAACAATCATAGAAAATTTTGGCTTAGCCATATAACAATGTGCAGAAGCCACATATAGGTTTATACAAATCGTACTCAAATTAAAATAGAGTGAACATAAGATTCTTTAAAATAAAGCAACTCCATAACAAGGGAAATTGCATCATTTTATTACACAATTCAATACTAGATCATAGCTTAAGGCAAGATACTTAGGTCAATTTCACAATATAATTCATAACCTAAATTAACATCTCAATAACTAGCATAAGAGGCCAATGTTTCATCTCAATATATCCCCAGTAAATATAATAATATCATAGGGTAGTAATTCGATCAATAACCAAGACAATTGAATGGACATTATACAGTTCATATCAAGATCACAATAAGGGTTATGGGTTGAGAGTCATATTCTACAATTTAGACCAAACCATAAACACTTATCATAATCAAGTTAAATTACATGTTAATATAATCACCATATCCTAAAGAAATCATTAATAACTTAGTTCATAACATAAATTTTGAGATTAGATGAAACCCACTTGAAAACTCAGCTTTTACAAATACTTTGAAGGAGCCCTTCGAGGAAAGAAATATAAAAGGTAAATTAGATCCTATACCTTAAGGTTTGATGAAGATTTGATGGTGAAATCTCCGTTTTAAAGACCCCCAAATATCCCCCTACTTTGTCTTCAATGGTGTCTTTTAATAGAGAGAGAAGGAAGAGAGAAATAAAAGATTTGGTTTGTGAGTTGTGTTAAGTCTAATGGGTCGGGGCCTTTATATGGAGGGGTAAATTAACTTAATTATACTCTGTTACACCCCTAACTAATAAACTTACCCCCTAACTAATTAAATGATTCTAGCTTAAAACGTGCAGGAAAATTACAGGCCCATCGATGAGACCACGATCGATGGATCCTTGGTCCATCGACGACCAGGCCTCCCTCTGTGCTGCACAATCGTTGTTTCAGTCAGAGACTTTTGCAGGAAAGGGCTCCAAAATTTTTGCTAAGTGTTCATTGAAGATTTGCATCGACGCCTCGTCGATCCATACATGAGCCATTCTTTGCATCTTGTGGTTGCACACTGCCTAGGCAATGTTGCCTCCTACGTTTGAGGGTACTCCACAAGGGCCCTTGGTTGGTCCTTGGGGAGTCTTACCCAGAAATTTTTACCATGAATCAACTTTATTTCATATTATACACCCGTCCACCATATTTTATTCATTTCTGACTTCTAAAAGCTAGTCAAATAGGCTAAGGCAAGCTCGCACCTCCTTGAACTAACTTTTAGAACCTGATGCACATTCATGGACGTTTTGGTTTCTAAGCTTTCTAAATGTCCTACATTTATTAATATGGCCCTCGAAACAGTGTCTAGACCTCAAGACACCTACGCTATGCTTTAAGACACGTCTTGGATTTTTGAAGTGTTACATTATCCCCCCTTTAGGAACATTCATCCCCGAATGACACTAAAATTCTCTTGAAGGTAGGAATAGACTCAAGACTATAAGCCCAAACAAAAAACTATACAAAACAACATGATTTATACCATTTCAACAAGGAAATCTTTCAAAACTTCAATTACCACAAATAAGGCCCAAACATTTCATCATAAGGCATTTCCTTCTCACAACTCACATGAGCTCAACATACTTTACATGAGTCAATTAGAACAATTTCAACTAATAAAAATCATACATATCATTTCATAAGGACTAATAATATTAAAATGCAACACATAACTCAAAAAAGTCAAAAAGCAAAATGTCAAGTTTAAGTGCACCCCTCATTGTAATTTACTGTAAGGCAAAATAAAAAAATGCACATTTTTGCAACACTTCACCAAAAATCAAGAAACTGCAATTTCTAGTCATATTTATTTCATTAAGAAGAATTAGTAAACATAATTATAAAAAAAATTAGGGTAACGAGAATTCATGTCGGCTTCAGCCTACCGTGTTTCACCCTCAACTAGGTGATTTTTCCATAACACTTTTATAGAAACCACCTCTTTGTTCCTCAGCCTCTTCACTTGCCTAGCAAGGATTTGAACCGAGACCTCCTTATAGGAGAGATTATCCTTAACACCAAGACTATCAATAGGAAAAATAGACTCGAGATAAGCAATACACTTCTTCAACATCGAAACATGGCAAACTGGATGAACCGAACCCATTTTACTAGGGAATTTAAATTCATAAGAAGCCTTACCAACCGTTTGCAAAATTTCGTAGGGACACACGTAACGAGGACTCAACTTCCATTTCTTGCCAGATCTAACCACCCCCTTTATATGTAAAATATTCGAATACGCCTTATCACCTTCTTCAAACTCCAAACCTTCTCCTAGAATCGACATAAGACTTTTGCCGACAATAGGTCGTTTGCGACCGGTTTCTTATGATATAAACTTTGTTCACCCACTTCAAACCATCCTATGGGAAACCTACACCTCCTACCGTACAAGGTTTCATAAGAAACCATAGAGATGGATGAATTAATTCTATTATTATCAGCAAACTCCACCAAAGGTAAATGCTTATCCCAATTCCCTTTGAAATCAATAATAGAATCCCTAAGCATATCCTCAAGGGTTTGAATAGTGTGTTCCTCTTGACCATTCTTTTGGGGATGAAAAGCGGTACTCAACTTCACCTAAGTACCCAAACATTCTTGGAATGACCTTAATAACCTAGATGTAAATTGTGCACCCCGATCTGATATGATGGATAACAGAATACCATGGCAACACATTATCTCAACTATGAATATCTTTGCATTATCTTCTGCAAAATAAGTAGACTTCGATAAAATGAGCAGACTTGGTCAACCTATTCACAACCGTCCATATAGAGTCATATTGTTTTTGAGTCTGAGGCGAACCCACTAAAAATCCATATTGATATCTTCCAACTTCCATGTAGGAATTTGGATTTCTTGTAGTAAGCCACCAAACTTTTGATGTTCGGATTTTACTTGTTGATAGTTTAGACACTTAGCAACAAACTCTGCTATGTCTTTCTTCAAACCTTCCCACCAAAATATTTCCCTAAGGTCATGGTATATTTTTGTCGAACCTGAATGAATGAATTAGCGCTACCCATGGGCTTCCTCAAGGATCCGGTCCCTCAACCTTTCTATATTGGTAACACACAATCTCCCTTGGTATCTCAACACACCATCCCCCTAAAGGAGAATGACTCATTTAACTTACCGAGAACTGATTCATTCAACTCCATCAATGGTTAATCAAGGTGTTTTTTGGACTTCAAGTCAACCACTAATGATGACTCGAGGTTATGATGGACCATGAAACCACCATTGGACAATCTTGTTACATCACACCCAACCTACCCAACCTATGAACATCTTTGACTAGGTCTTTATTGGCTCCATCTATGTGTGACACATTACCCTTAGTCATACGACTTAGTGCTATCGCAACCATATTGGCTTTGCCGAGGTGATAGACGACACTCATATCATAATCTTTCTACAATTCTAACCCCCTTATTTATCGCAGATTCAACTCCTTTTTTGTAAACACATATTGGAGACTCTTATGGTTGGTAAAGACATCAACATGAACACCATACAAGTAATGCCTCTATATTTTCAAGCAAAACACCACGGCCTCTAACTCAAGGTCATGAGTTGGATAATTTCTCTTATGAACCTTATGTTTCCTATAAGCATAGGATATCATCTTCTCATGTTTAATCAGCACACACCCTAAACCCACAAGGGATGCATCACAATACACAACAAGCCCCTTTGTACCCTCTTGTAAAGTCAACATCGTAACGAAAGTAAGCATATCTTTCAACATTTGGAAAGTTTTTTCACTTGCCTCTGACCACTTAAATTTCTTACACGTTTGGGTCAAAGTGTTCAAGAGAGATGCAATGGACGCAAAACCCTCAACTAACCTCCAATAATGACCCTCTAAACCCAAGATACTCCTAATGACGGTTGGATTCAATACTCTAGGACATTTTTTCACCGCCTCTGTTTTCCTTGGATCAACCTCAAATCCATCAGTAGAGATGATATGACAAAGAAATGTCACCGACCTCAACCAAAACTCACATTTGCTATACTTGAAAAAAATTGATGTTCTTTAAGTACTTGCAACACCACCCTCAAATGGTTCACGTTATCACCCTTATTTTTCTAATAACCAAAATGTCATCAATAAAGACAATCATAAATGCGTCTAGGTAATTTTGAAACACCCTATTCATTAGGTCCATAAATGCTACCGGAGAATTATTGAGACCAAAGGACATTACAAGATCTCATAATGACCATATCTAGTCTGAAATGCCATTTTTCCTACATCCTCGACTCTCACTCTAAGTTTGTGATACCCCAACCTCAAGTTAATTTTTGAAAAGTAGCTCGCCCCTTGAAGTTGAGCAAACAAGTTGTCAATCCGAGGGAGAGGATACTTATTCTTAATAGTGACTTTATTGAGTATGCGGTAATCAATACACATTCTTAAGGATCAATCATTCTTATTCATGAACAAGATCGGCATGGAAAAATACTAGGCTTTATAAAGCCCTTGTCTAGTAAATTATTGAGTTGATCCTTCAAATCCTTCAATTCATTCGGATCCATATGATAAGGAGGAATTGAAATGGGATTTGTATCCCTTAAAAATCGATACCAAAATCAATTTTTCTTTTTAGGAGGAATACCGGGAAGATCATTTGCAAAGACCTTCAGAAATTCTCTCACTACGGGGACCGACTCAATGGAAGGAATTTTGGAGTCTAGATTGTGGACTCTTACTATGTTTTATAGACAACCCTTTTATATCATTTTTCATGCTATTAGAAAAAACATGATATAACCTCTAGGAATAGAGTTCCCCCTTCCACTCAACATTGGGTTCATTTGGGAAATTAAACCTCACTACCCTCCTTCTACAATCAATAGTGGCAAAGCAAGCATGAGACCAATCCATACCCAATATAATGTCAAAATCAAGCATATCAAGTTCTACTAGTTCAACATAATAAACTCTATTAGACAATGTTATAGGATAATTTCTATACACTTTTTTTGCAACAACCAACTCACCCACCGGATTAGACACTACAAAAGGTTCATGCAAAATATCAGGTAAAATATCAAACCTTTTGAGTGTTAGAGGTGTAACAAATGTTAGGGTAGCACCGGGATCAAATAAGCATATACATTAATAGAGATGACTTTCAACATACCGGTCACCACGTCGAGAAAAGTCTCTTGCTCACCCCTAGAGTGGAGAACATAAAAAAATATCTCTAGAACCACTAGCTTTAGCTTGACCACCCTTCTCTTGACCCTTCAATTTTGGACAATCCCTCACTTTGTGACCACTCTTTCCACAAACAAAGAAATTTCCAGTTCCAACCATGCATTCACCAAAGTGACCTTTTCTACACTTGGCACATGTAGGCTTCTTATTTGGTGAATTCCCACTCCTTTCCTTTTGGTCTCTAGGATTAGGCACTTTATCATCACGAGCCTTAGGGAATTTGGATGGAACTTGATTTGAGAACCTTTTCTTGAATATTGGCTTGTCTTGGATTTCAACCCTATTCTTTGTAGAGCCACCATCAAAATATCTTGCGCTCTTAGCATCTCTATTCTTTCTCCTAGACTTTGCCTCCTCCACTTTCCTAGCATACACCATCAGATGGGAAATGTTCATCTTGTCATTTAGCATAGCCAAATGACACTCCTCTTGAAAATCATCCGACACCCCCGACAATAAGTGACTCATTTAATCTCTAGGATCGGCAATCAAAGAAGGAGAATATTTTGACAATTTAATAAATTTCAAGGAGTATTCAATCACACTCATACATCCTTTACGAAGGTTGATGAACTCCACCACTTTGGCATCCCTCATCTCCCTAGGAAAGAACCGATCAAGAAACGAATTTTTGAAGATATCCAGAGTCACCGGTCCACCCCTTAGAGGCGTTTTCTCCCTGAATTTAACATACCAAGTTTGATCCAATTTATTTAGTTGATATATGGATAACTCGAACTTGTCACTAGTAGACAACCCCATTGGAAAGAGTTTCTTATAGACTTCATCAATGAACTCTTGGGGGTCTTCATCAACCTTGGACCCATAGAAAGTAGGAGGATTCACAGAGTGAAATCCTTTAGATGGGAAGCCATAATAGCAACCGGTGATGAGCTTGGGGTAAAACCTCCCAATAAGCTTTGGGCATCATGGCTAGGGCTTGAGCGGTGGCGGCTTGTTCTTGCGTAGTAATGCCTTGAGCCATTTGGGAGAGAGCGGCCTTGATATTCTCATCCGTAAAAGAAGGAGGATTTACAGAGTCTTGGTCATCATTCACACCTTCCTCTAGAGGAGGAACTTGATCACCACAGATTGGGCTCCCGCATTGGCAATCTCTTCTTCAAGTCTCCATGTCGCATTCTTTTGAGTATTTATTGCCTATAATCACAATGAAAGGATTAGATGCAAAAGCACACAACATGTATACTGATGTTACATTCCATGAAAGTAAGAGTTTCCTAAGCATCACATAGATTTCTATTCAAAAGTTTGGTGCGCTTCAGAATTATTAATACACACCTACATACACGTGGTTGAGAAAGAGACAAAGACTCAAAGATATTGTACCTCATGATCTGATACAAAGTTTTTCATATCCTGATTTACCCCTAGATGTAACTGTCATCGTCTTTCTTTTGGAGGTCTAAGACGAGCCTCCTAGTCTTAAATAATTACATTCATATGTCGAAAATATGGAAAAATTAAACTTTTTATTGCATCTACTTGGAGGTTTATTAGACCTCTACATGCACATAATGTATTCATATCAAGTATACATAGACCCTTCCTATAAGAAGATTACATAGTATTCTACTTTTATTGCACATACTTATATATAGAACATAGTATTAAAAATTGTCTCATCTCATACCATCTAAACGAACATAGAAAATTTGGACATAGCCCTACATCAATGTAAATAAGCCACATATAGGCTTATACAAATCATACTCAGAGTGAACATAAGAGTCTTGGAAACAGAGAAAATCCATAAGCTAGATATTGGCATTGCCCTCAGAAAGTGAGGACCTACCCACTTGGATGGTTGAGAATATCCAAGACTTCTTCAAGTCGTCCCGAATAAGCCTTCAATGACCGGAACCTAAAATGTTTGGGAAAAAGGAAGAAAATGGGGTTAGTATGACTTTTGTACTAAGTATGATATCATATGCACATACAAGGTCAAAACATGCTAAGAAAGGACATTTAGTTAAACCATGTTATTTTACCCTTTGAAAAACCTTATGCATAGTCAAACAAGCTATACCAAGCCACAAGACATACTAATTAAAAGTAGATCAAGTAATATGCACATCATACTTGAACCCATAATCTATTACAACTCTATCATCAAGGAATAACTTCACAAGAATGAATAAGATTTTACCATATCATAATAAGCAAGACAAATACCCATGAATCCGCATAAAGTCAAAAAGTTCAATGAATAAGCAAAGCCCCTTACCTTAATAAAGTAGCCCTAATAAGAAACCATAACCAATGTCCAACTTTACATAATATAACATTTAAGGATACATAACATCATACTTTAATAATATAATCCAAATACATGTTCATAAGGATAATCATCATCATATAATACCATTTAATCATCATCAAATATTTCCATTAACATTGTAGCATCAACATATTATCATCATATACATACATAATAAGAGCTTACTAAAGCTTCCATCAAGGCCAACTATTGCAAGGCATAAGTAGACTCCCATACCCCTACCTAAGCTAAGTCAAACCTCTCAAGTCACCCTAGTTAGTTTATACTTCGTTATTTCATTTTAGTTTAGGGAACACATACCTTATTAGACATAGAACAGAAAGATCTAAGTGTAGAATCCGTTGTTGTAAGACCTTACACCGATATAAGGTTTTCTACCAACAAAACTAAAAGAAAACATAAACATAGTTTTCTAGGCGGATCCACTAGCTAGTCTTCCTTTCGGGGAAACATAGTTCAAGACCTAAGAGATAGGGCCTCCTCTCATGGGAATATATTGGATGAGTATTCCTCTTTGGGAAGTCAACACCACATGTATAACTATAGGGTGAATCTTCCTCTTTGGGGAGTAATCACCTCCCATTGTCAAGTTCACTCGGTGCTAAGCTAAGTCCCTTTATTGAAATGTCTTTAAGTCTTTATTAACAATCATAACTTAGTTTAGGACATAGGGTCTATCCCTTGTATAATTTTCATAATTATAGCTTAATAAGAATTGTATGAGTATAATCCTTTCATCACAATTTATATTTGTGAGGTTATCACATTTCATACCACTTTCATATTAAGGCACATTGTTAAGCATCACCATCATTATAACATTTACATCTTAATCAACCTTACAACCATAGTCAAGACATTTCAATTCAACATCATACCACCCTATCAATCCTAAATAAGGCATACTCCTACACAAAATCACGACTTTATCACAATTACCATAAATTGAAGTAAAGAATAGGGATTACAAGGCTTACCAAGTCTCCTTCACAGTTCATCATAAAGGTCTTACCATCAACCCATAACTCAACCCAATTAGGTAAATAACATTATCAAACAATGATATCCAATAGAATAACAATTCAATTGCATCACTACAACACAATTCTACACTAGATCATATCTTAAGACAAGATACTTTGGTCAAGTTCATAATATACTTCATAACCTAAATCAACATCTTAAGAACTAGAATAATAAGCCTATGATTCAGATAAATCTATCCATAATCAATACAATAACATCGTAGGGTAGTAATTCAATCAATAACCAAGACAATTGATTGGACACTATATAATTCATATCAAGATCACAACCTAGGGTTAAGGGTTGAGGGTAATATTATACAATTTATACCAAACCATCAAGAAAAATAATAATCAAGTTAAATTACATTTTAATCTATTCATAATATCCTAAATAAATCATAAACAACTCATTTCATAACATAAATTTTGAGATTAGATGAAACCCACTTCAAAACTCAGGTTTTAGAAATAATTTGAAGGAGTCCTTTGAGGAAAGAAGTCTCAAAGGTGAATTAGCTCGCATACCTTAATGTTTGATGAATATTTGATGGTGAAATCCTCCCGTTACAGCCCCCAAAATATCCACCTAGTTTTTCTTCAATAGTGTCTTCCAATAGAGAGAGAGAAGGAATAGGATTTATTTTGTGAGTTGTGTTAAGTCTAATGGGGTTGGGGCCTTTAAATGGGGGGGGGGGGGTAAATTAACTTAATTAGACTCTCTTAAACCCCTAAATAATAACCTAAACCCCTAAATAATTTAATGAGTCTAACATACAACGTGTAGGAAAACTGCAAGCCCATCAATGAGACCACGATCGACGGATCCTTGGTTCATCGACGGCCAGGCCTCCTTCGGTGCTGCACAACCGTAGTTTCGGTCAGAGACTTGTGCAAGCGAGGTCTCCAGCATTTTTTCTAAGTGTTGGTCGACGGTTGACATCGACGCCCCTTCGATTCATGCGTGGGCCGTCCTTTGCATCTCTTGGTTGCACACTGCGCAGACAGTGTTGCCTCCTACGTGCAAGGGTCCTCCTCAAGGGCCCTTACTTTGTCCTTGGGGAGTCGTACCTAGACATTTTGACCATGAATCGGCTTTAATACATTTTATACACACTTACACCATATTTCATGCATTTTGACTCCTAAAAGCTAGTTAAATAGGCTTAGGAACGCTCGTACCTCCTTGAACTAACATTTTGAACGTCATGGACGTTCTTGAAGGTTTTGTTTTGTAAGCTTTTTAAATGACCTAGATTTATTAATATGGTCCTCAAAACAGTGTATAGACCTCAAGACACCTATTATAGGCTTTAAGACATGTCTTGGACTTTCGAAGTGTTACAATATCATAGTAAGGCACATAGGTACTTCATAACTAACCTTATATCCTTACATCTTAAGCATAATATCACATTCACATAATCATGAAACCTCAATCTCATTATACTACCACACCTAATTAATCCAATTACAAGGTATACTTCAATTGAACTTCATCACCAAGTACAAGTTATCATAATTAAAGTAAAGGTTTAGGATATCAAGACTTACCCGATCTCCCTCAAGAGCCATCATCATGGTGTTACCATCAACAAAGTAAAGTCAATCCAATAATAGGTATATTAATATCAATCAATTGTAATTAATACAATAATAAAATCAATTGCATCACTACAACTCAATTCAATACAAGTTCATAGCCTAGGGTTAGGGAATTTGGATCAATTCATGACCTATTCCACAAACTAGATTAATTCATTCAGGATAAATGTAATTGAAAAATAATGCAACATAATCTAATCATAATAATCAAAATAAACCATAAAAAATACAATTTAGACGATCAATTTTTTATTAGGAAGAAACCCATGTCAAATCATCTTTTGAAAATCAATTTTCAAGGAACCTTTTGGGGAAAAGAATCCCAAAGGTGAAGGGATCTAATACCTTGTTATTTTTTGAATATTCATGAATAAAACTACTCTTCTTGATTCCCTAAAGTCCTTGACCTATACCTATAGTGGAGTTATTCTTTTTTTGAGAGAGAAAGTGGAGAGGAGGAAGATGAATTGTGTTTTGGGAAACGAGAGGTGTTAAGTAGTGTTTAGACTTAGGGTTGATTAACTCCCTAATAAATTACTAAATTAAATGACCCAACTAAAACTCACTAGCAAAATTACAGAACTGACCTAGGAGACCCTGAGGTACGGATCGTAGTTCAGTCGACAGTGTCTTAGACCAACTGTCCTTCAGAACACTCTTTTTGATAAACTATTTACAAAAATAGATTTTTGGTAAAATTTCTAACTAGACATCGATACAGGCAACCGATGCCCCGTCGATTAGACCATGCCTCGTCGCCTGCATGTCGTAGGTAGACACTACCTGAAGGCATCTTCTTGACAAAAATGGAAGGGTCCTTATCAAGGACCCTTTGGGTGATCCTTGGGGAGTAGTACCCAGAATTTTAGACCTTAAACAAACTTTAATACATTTTTATACACATTATGACCAAATCACATCAAATTTCATCTCTTATAACCTTGTCAAATAGGCAAAGGCAGACTTGCATCTTTTGCACTCGTCTCCGAACGTCATGGACGTTCCTTGATGTTTTGACTCTACAACTTATTAAATGAATTTTATACTCTATATTGAACATAAAACAGTGTTATATATCTTATGCACTCATGTGAGGCTCTAGACTAGGTCTTGGATTTTCGGAGTGTTACAAAAAAGTATGACCCTTTTCTACCCAAGGTGGCTACATGGTTTTACGGAGATATGAGTTATTTGAATTCATGTTCTTTCCCAATTAGGTGCTTAATAATACTCCCAATATATAATGGCTCGTACATTTTCAAAACATACTTTTTTTTATTTGATATTAGTGCTCAAAACATAGCTCAAAGGCTATTGTGGAAACCTTAGCTTCCCTACATGCTTCATTTTATAAAACTATTACTTCTTTCTAAAAACTAGACCGAAGGCTCTTCGGAAATCAAAATTTCCTTAGTTGGTAAATGCGATAACATTTTAAAATCAGTTTGGGGATTTTTAATCCGCATATACTTTTGAAGAAAAGAACATCAACATTAATCTTTACTCTTTATATAACTTGAAACTTGAGTCTTGAACCAAAGTTAAAATGTTGTTCGAGACCCTAGGGAACTCTTAAGGACTTTTCTTTCACTTACTTCTTAATTTTTAGACTTAACTCTTAGCTTCTTTGACTCTAATCTTAAGTTTCCTTGATTTGGATTATGGATTAAAGGTTCGTGATCTCATGCTTATGGATAATTTCATGATGTTTAGATGTACATCAGAGTGTTGGAAACAGCTAGGAAACATGGATACATCATTTAGGAACCAGTACAATAATATGGGGAATGAATGGGGTGCATTGACGTCCTTGGCGCTATGAGAGGCGTGGGGAACCAGGTCCCAAACTTAAGAGGCCATGTTGGGGCGCTCTGGCTATCGTGCAGCCCCAAGGCTCAACGGACAGAAATTGTAGTGTGGGTCTATGGTAGGCGCGCCCAAGGGCCTACGGACAAGAATTTTGACTTTTCTCCTCCATTTTTGATATATAAACCCTATAAACCTCCATGTTTATTTCCCCAAAACACTTATGATCACTAATACCCTCAATACCCAATGTATTCGACTCAAAAACAACTCAGAAACACCAACCAAATCAACTGTAGCCATGCAACAACTAAACCATCAAGAATTCTACAATATTCTTCAGTAACTTGACTTTTCACGATTCAATCTACTCAAAATCGTTGAATTAAATAAGTTGTTATATGGGTGAACTAATCAAACACGAAAAGATCTCACATACCTTGTTTGGGATCACCCCCGAAGAATTCCATTCCCAAAACAACAACGTTCATGACGAATGCCTGATCTTTCTCCCTTTTACTTATGCTCTTCTCTTTGCTCCAAGTCCTAAGCGTAAAATAATTTTTCTAATATGAACTAAAACTTGTTTTTACCACTAATAAATCCCTAAAATTAAATAGGAAATAAATTGGTGAAAAGACTAGTTTGCCCTTCCTTAAATCTTGAATTGGACTTTCCTCACTTTAGCACTCCAACTTCCGATAGCATATATCCCTCATACGAAATAAAAAATGTGTAAACTTGGCGGATATGGAATGATCTTTCCCAGGGCTTCCCAGCCATATCAAGAACTACCTCTAACTCATCCTGATCTAGAAGTTATGGCTGATTGAAAATGGTAAGAAAATTTACTTCTTAACTTAAGGGAATTTTTCTAGAGCCACCATAGATACATACAACCTACCCTGATATCTCAATTGCCAATAACCCCCTTGTTCAAAATCTAATACTCTTTGATTATAAACATTTGCGTTTAATTCAAGAAAAGTGTGATCTTGGTCTTAATTCTCTTTTACTTCTAACACTATTGAAGATTTAGTCCCATTGGTCACCACTATTCCTTCTTCAGTGAAATCCATAATTCGGACTTCTAAGTGCGCATGTATATGCACATCTTTTGGTAGTTCTTTTTTCTCTTCTTCTAGATGGGTGGTACTACACATAGACAACATTCTCAAGACATCAAAAACACATTAGCCTTACGTGGGTGGTAATGGATGCTCATGTCATAATCCCTAAGCAACTCTAACCATTTCCTTTGTGTGAGATTAAACTCTTTCTGAGTGAACAGATATTGTAGGTTCTTATGATCAATGAATATATAAATACATACGCCATATAAATAGTGAACCCATTTTTTCAAATAAAAAACTACGACAACCAACTCTAAGTCATGGGTTGGATAATTTTTCTCTTCAACCTTCAATTGTTTGGAGACATAAGCTATAACATTACTATTCTGCATTAGAAAAAGGCCCAATCAAAGTCTATATGCATCACAATACACCACAAAACCTTCAGTACCCTTTGGTAAGGTCAAAACTGGGGTAGCAGTCAACCTCTTTTTCAATTCCTGAATGATTTTCTCACAATACATAGACCATTAAAATTTAACTATCTTTTGAGAAAACATAGTCAAAGGAGACCAGATACACGAAAACCCCTCAACAATTCTTTCATAATAACCAGCCGAACCAAAGAAACTCCTAATATCAGTTGGAGACGTGTCTCTAGGCCAATTCTAAAATACTTCTATCTTTTGGGTATCCACTCTAATTCCATCACCAGAAACTTTGTGGCCTAAGAACGTAACATAATCAAGACAAAACTCACACTTGGAGAACTTCGCTTACAACTCCTTATCTTTCAAAGTCTAAAGGACTATAATGAGGTTACTAGCATGATTTTCTTCATTTCTTGAAGATTAGTATGTCATCAATTAAAGAAAATAACAAAAATATTTAAACAAGTCTTGAAGACTCTTTTCAGAAGATCCAGGAACGTTGCTGGTGCGTTAGTTAAATAAAATGACATATCTAAAAATTCATTATGCCCATATATGGTTCTAAAAGTTGTCTTTGGAATATCAGATTCCCTAACTTTCAACTGATTCTAGACTGACCTGAGATCAATTTTCAAGAAGGAAGAAGCACTCTGAAGCTGGTCGAAAATATTGTCAATTCTTTGAAGAAGATATTTATTCTTAATGGTAACATTGTTCAATTAGTGGTAATCTATACAAATCCTAAGGGAACTATCTTTCTTCCAAACAAACAAGATCGGAGCACCCCAAGCTGAGAGAATTGGTCATGTGAAACTTTTATCTAATAGATCTTTCAACTGAATATAGATAGGATGAGTATATGGAAAAAGATCTATGCGAAGTCTATCTCTCTCTCAAGAGGGACTTTGGGAAGATAATTTGAAACAACTTCTAGGAGGTATTTTGGTATTGGAGCTGACTGAATAAGAGGTATCTCAATACTAGAGTCATTAACTCAGAGTAAGTGATAGACACGCCCATTTAAAACTAACTTCCTCTCCTTAAGGTACAAAATTAAATTACACTTAAGTACTACTGAACTGCTTTTCCACTGTAAGACTGGCTTATTTGGAAACAAAATTTTTACCACATGAAATCTACTATCAACTGAGGCATAGCACCCATGAAGTCAGTCTGTACCAAGAATACATTAGTTTCTACTATGTCTAACTAAACTTAATCAACCTTGGTACTCTTGTGATTGACGGAAATGGGACAACTAGGATAGACTCTTTCTCCTTGAATGGAATCACAAACAGGTGTGGAAATACTGAATACTTCATTAAGTACCTCTGGAATGATACCAAAGTTAATGGAAACATATAAAGTTAAAAAAAAACTCGATCCTGGGTCTAGAAATGCATAAAAAGTAAAGTCAAAGACTTGAATTATGCCAGTGAGAAAATCTTGGAAAATCTCATGCTCTTGGAGATTTTTGAAAGCATATAAGCGATTTGTTCCTCCACCAGCTCTTGAAGCAGCTCTTATAGGCGCAACCCTGTGTGGTGTTGCAACTGAAGAAATCTTGGCTGTATTTCCCCATTACTATTTCCCTGGTTATTCTTTGGACGCTGTGATGAAATGTCTGATCTGACCACACTTGAAGCAACCCGTGGAGCCTTCACGACAATCACCAGAGTAATTTCTACCACTATTCTTGTAGGTAGGAGGATTAATACATCCTTGCACAACACAACCTTGATAATAAATAGGTTTAACTTGAGAACTCTGCCTATAGTACTCACTCTTGTTCTTAGGTGCAGGTGCACTAGCTGATAATGGAGTAGGACCCTTCTATTCCTATTTGAAATATGACTGGTTAGAATTACTCTTTCGTTGCCCGGATTCATTTCCTATGTTATCCCTCTTATTTTTGAACTTCTATCTATCCCTAAGTTTCTCTTCCTCTATATGCTACACATAGACCATTAACCTTGAAATATCCATGTCCCCAATAAACATTCGTTATTGGTCCTCTTTTGTTGATAGATGGCCAAACCCAGCAACAAATAAACACATTTTACTCCTCACGTCTTTAACCATCTATGAAGAATAACGGTATAGTTGGGTGAACTTCAACCCCCATTCGTGAACACTTAGAGAATTATGCTTATGTTTGAGGAATTCTTGCACCTTAGCCTCTTTCAGTTATCGGGAAAAGAAACACCTAAAGAATTCCTACTCAAAACAATCCCAACACACGGGTGGTGAATCTTTTATCTCTACCCCCTTTCAATTGATCAAACAAAGTTCGAGCAATTTCCTTGAGGTGAAAAGCAGCTAGCTCAACTCTTTCAGTGTCAACAACATGCATCACCTCAAACACCTTTCTCAGTTTCTCATGAAGTTCTCTTGATCCTGAGTAGTGCTCGAGCCAGTGAAGCCTCAAGGATATATCCTAAAGAATTCTCCAATCCTCTTTGTGTCAGTCCCTTCTTGTCGAGCTCCTGTTTGTTAAGCAACTTAGTTAGTCACAATTTGACTCAACTTCCTAATTTTCTATATGAACAAAGCATTATTAGCTTCTCCTTGTGGTTGCACTTTAGTTGCATTGGGTAACTCTTGTTCCTAAGGTTCAACATTCCTCCTACATGGATGACCTTTTGTTGCTCTTCATGGAGGAATGGTTATCTGAAATTTGCGCAAGCACAAATTAGAGAAAGAATTTTACAGATAAGTTCTAACGCATGAAAAGGAATATGAAAGTAGTAAGGAATTCCTATATGTTGTAGCCTTCTAATCATAGATGTGGCGTGCTTCACATCGATTACTAGAACTTTACAAATATGGCTTTATACACTCCCTCGGAATCTTGAACTCTGTGCTCTAATATAATGTTTTTTACGCCCTGAGCCTACACCCTAGACGTGGTCGGCACTCGAAGAACATTCCGGGCCCCAAGAGAACCCTTGGCATGACATTCATAATTCGGTGGAAGACTTCAACATTAGTGAACTAACTCAAGATAATAACTTTAAGGTATTAACTTAGCCAAAATAGAATCTTAAGTCTTAAATGTACACAACTAAAATGAATAAGAAAAAGGCTAATGTTATCTCTCTATGAAGCGTCTAAAGTAAAAAATGGATGTCGGGACAGGACCTCCAATCAACCTAACAAGTGAAAATGAAAGAAATTAATTGTATGGTAAAGACGTCCTCCAGAATGAAGGGAGGCTCACAAAGTGATTCTGAGCTTCTCATTCGATCAACGATACCTCAAATGCCTATCCAAGTTAATTGTGTCTATATCAATATACATTACAGCTCAACTAGAATCAGTTTATTGAATTTATGAGTATGCGAGTACGAATGCTACGCAACACTAAATCTTGAAAAGGACTAAGAAGAAACACTTACCTTGGCTCTCCTTAACTCAAGAATAACTTACACATTTCAATATAATGCAATTTAACAACAAGTTCAATATAAAAAAACTTGTTTAAAAACATGTTGTAAACTCTCAATGTATACAAAGATACAATTAACTATGAGATCTATGTAAAAATACAAATAAACTAATGTATATAAATAAATATATTTAACTTCCATGGGAGTTTTTCTAATAGAAGACAATCACTTAAAAACTATAGTGATGATACATCGATCTAGCTCATGCTACCAGCGCATCCTATACCTGCCCAAAGGTATAATATCTGCATTGCCGAACGGATCCACTAGTATATTGTTCATACTTTAAATTATGATCCTTTTCTACCCATGGTGGCTACATTATTTTATGGAGAATTGATTTAACAAAACTCATGCACGTTCCAAATTCGGTGCTCAATTCTACTCCCAAAGCATACTGGCTTTTATGTTTTTAAAACCTACTTCTTCTGTGGTTTGATATTAGTGCTCAAAAGTTAGCTCAAAGGCTATCTTGGAAACCTTAGTTTAACTTATTGCTTCATTTTATAAAGATATTACTCCTTCCTAAAATGTAACCCGAAGGCTCTTTGGAAATCAATGTTTCAGTACTTTTGAAACGTGCAAAAAAATTAAATCTCTTTGGGGATACTTAGTCCCCATATACTTTTAAAAAAAAGAACTTAAACTTTACTCTTTACTATTTAATACTTACTCTTTACTTATCTTGAAACATGAGTCTTGAAACAAAGTTAAAATGTTGTTAAAGATCCTAGAGAACTCTTAAGAACTTTACTTTGACTTACTTCTTAACTTTTAGACTTAACTCTTAGCTTCTTTGGCTTTGTTCTTCACTTTCCTTGAATTGTATTATATATTTACGGTTCATTATTTCATGTTTATGGATGATTTTGTAATGTTTAGATGTACCTTAGAGTGTTGGAATAAACTAGGAAACATGGTACATTATTAGGAACTAGTACGAATATATCGAGAATGAATACGGTGAACTAGCATCCTTGGCGCTCTGAGAAGCGTTGGGCGCCAGGCCCCTACTTCAGAGGCAAAGTTGAGGCATTCTGGATGTATCTCCCCCCCCCCTCCTTACCAAGGCCCTACTTACATAGATTTTCATGTGAGGCTATGGGAAGTGCGGCGCCCTATGGTTCTACGGCAGCCACTTTGACTTTTCTCCTCAGTATTTCATCTCTAAACCCTCTAAAATTCCATGTCTATTTCCCCAAACAGTAAGGATCACTAATACCCTAAATACCTAATAGAGTAAACTTAAAAAAACATCCTGGAAACATGAGCCAAATAAACTCTAGGCATAAAATAACTCAACCAATAAGAATTCTAAAATATTCTTCAAAAACATTACTTTTCTTCATTCAATCTACCCATTATCTTTGAATTGACCAAGTATGTGTGTGCATGAAGTAACCCCACATGAAAATGTCTCACATACCTTGATAGTAATCACCCTCGACGAGTTGTACTTGAGAACATTAGTGTTCTTGACGAATGCTTGATCTTTCTCCTTTTACTGGCATATCTCTATGATAAGATATTCAAAATTCTAAAACTCAGCTGTGTTTAAAATATCTCTCCAAGGGTTTTCCAACCATATCAAGAACTACTTATAGCTCATCGGTATGTAGGAGTTACGGTCATTTGAAAATAACCAAAAACTCATTTCTTAACGAAAAGAATTTTTTTCTTGATTTTTTCTTATCTTTCCAGAAGTGAAAAATTTAGTTTCTCAGCTTATTCTTGGTTATTATGAGTTGCGAGATGTTACAAAAACATGCAAGGGTGGGTTATTATTTGGCATGAAGCCGAATGGTTCGGCGACCTCGACTAATGTCGTGCAATGGGTGAGAACAAATAGTTTTTCAAGACAAAGGTTTAAAAGTTTAAATTTCCTTTACTTTCCCTCGTCTTCAAACTTTAAAAATTAACATCTAGTTCTAGTTTAAATATTGCTGCACTTTTAATGTATTTTGGTTAACGTTTCATGCTCGCAACTTTGACTACATTGTTGCCTAGCTATTCTATCTAAAATTAGTTAGCGCAAAAGGTTTTTTTTCTGAGCCCTAAGTTTTTTTTACCACTTTTATACTCTAATACAATGATATTACCTTATTGATGTGTGTTAGGCCACTCTGGTAGGATTAGAATGTTTAATTTCCTATTTTGTTTTTATAATCTTGCCCTTTCTATGTTAAATAGTTGATTTTCAAAATCTGTATCTTAAAGTGGATGAATTTTGTTGGGTTTTGCATAAGTGTTATTGGGTCTAGTCTTAATTTGAGTTGTGCATAATCTGATTTTGTTTTTGGGGTTTGCGGGTTTAAACAAAAGAGGGGGATGACACTAGGCACGATGGGTCGTTTGACAAACTGCGCCGTGCTCGCCAAACCACTTGGAAGTTTGCCTAAACTTCCTACCTCACCTTTAAATTCATGACTTATGTGATTTAGGAGCCTTTAACTTTTGGTGAGAGGCTTTAGGTCAGCGAAAGATCTTTGCAACTCGCCGACAATGTTCTTTTTCTTCCTTTGCCTTCACCCAATTATCCTCTATGCACTACACACAGTGACTCTCACAAGTGGTAGTGCAATTCGCCGATATTTCTGCTAATTTTTCTATAGCTGATCTTCTATGCTTGCATATGAATACATTCTAACTCTTTTTCAAAGCTTTGAAAATATGGCTAGGCCAAATATTGTTGGAATAAATATGTCACCACGACATGTTTGAGCAAACTAATATAGGAAAAACACAAGGAAGACGAAACCTCCCAAGACGGATAGTGAGGGAAATAGACAAATTTCACCAAGAGGACTTATCCGTGAGACTCTATAGTTCCTTGATGGACCCGTGGAATATACATATCTATACACGTTTTTTTGGTAGCTCATGACTTGTACAATTTTAGCAAGTAATCCACCGCTGAATTTTCTAAAGTGACTCCAGGAATTAGTACCCTACTCCTGGATGACACAATGAGAACTGATGCCCAGATAGATGAAGCGACTCTATAGACAGGGTTTTTCTCTATATCTGTCTTTGTCTTTCTGTATTTTGTCTTTTGGAACATTGTTATTTAAATTTGAGAACAAATGTTTGTTATTTTGTGGTGGGGTGAGCCCACCTTTTTATTTGATGTGTGACTATGTTTTGGTGATGTATTTAGGTTAGCATAAAATTGCGTTTCATACTACATTTTGTGGATGTTTGGGCTTGTAGATGCTTTTGTTTTAACTGAAAACGAGTTTGACCCATCAAATTTTTCTTTGCCACCTCTTGTATATATTTTAATGTGGATGTTCCTTGGAAAATTTAAGTCATAGTTTTGATAAATACCGATGTCTTGAATAGTGCTCAACATTGAACGAACATGAATGTGTGGCTACAGTGGGGCCAAATAAAGGTGCAAAATAACATGTGAACTTTTTGTATCTTATTGTTACTAGCTAAGTATCAAATTGAGTTTGTTGTTATGAAAATTGCACACTAACGAAAGTATGTAGTCTTGTTTGACTTTGGTGTCGATACCTTTAGGGATGAACTATCCGTGAACCATGCATGATGACACATAAAATTTGCCGCGTTAGTCCGGTTTACTAAGTGATGTTATATGATGATAGGATCTTATAAAATCTTTAAAGATTGTGAATCAATTGAATATATATTTCTTTTGTGGCCTACCTTGTGAGTGTGTGAACCTCTTTTGAGCATCTGTTGAGCCTTACAATTCTTTGGAAGAAACTTGATGAAAACATGAACTTTCTTAACCTACTACCTATAATCCTCTTGGTTTGTGGTTAATTGAATAGCCAACTAAGGCCAAAAGCCTATGTTGGAGGTGTGGTGAAAAGAGAAGGCAAGTCAAGAAGTTCAAGAAAGTCTCCTTGGATGATGTGTTGAAAAGACCTAAATCCTCCATATACAAATATAGAAGAGAAAAAAAAGAATGAAAAAGTTGTTGAATAAATAGTTGAAAGTGAAAAAGTTAATGGCATCTTCAAGCAATCCATGGAGAAGTGAATAAGGAGATGACTTGTGAGCAAAAAATAAAATGATGAAAGAAGAGGTAAGGAAATATTGGGAGCAGCACATTTCATGAGGATAAAAAGTCACTGAGTCAAAATGATCATACCTTTACACTCAGCCCTGTTACAAGCCTTGGAAACACCTTTATGATCTTGAATTAGCTGAAACAAAGTTTGATTAGAAAAACTGGCAAACCTATGGGTGAAGTCAGGCATAGTGTTCATCTTTGTTAGTGATCATTGCATTTGATTATTCAATTTAAAGTTTTTGAGACATTGTTTGAGAATATGGAATCATTATTTGTGTGACGGCATTTGATCACCTTCGTTGAGATTCAACATGCATTCAAGCAAGTATTGTAAGCTCGAAAATCTTTGATAAAGGTGTGTCACAGCTTGAGTATGTACACAATTTATCCTTGCATGAGTAAGTTGATTCTTGTTGTGTACATTTATGATTTAGTATTGCTTAGAACTGTTTAAGACGTCTTTTTTGAACAGTTGAACTTGAGTTTTACTTGTGGACAAGCAAAAGTTTAAGTTGTGGGTGTTGATGACTCCTCCTTGATTTGGACTCATTTCGAGATATATTTGAGTATATTTAGTGTCCTCAAATACATATTTTTTTCCCAAAACTGACAAAAAACCTAGAGTTTTTGGTATTTAGACTTGGAGCCAAAAGATGGAAACAATTGAGCAAAAAGGAACAAGGTAGTCGAATGAATGAAGAAAAGACGGCCTGAGGATCACCAAACCAACTATGTGAGTATATGAATGGCTTTATTTTTTCCTAATGTTCCAATGTACTGAACCTGAAGTAAAGACTTACGCCGACATAAAAAACGAGCAGTCGGCGTGTTATCAAATAGTTCCGCAAAGCAATACTACATCACCTATAGTTACAGAACGCAAAGATATGGAAGCTAAGGCAAGATAGCAGGAGATATATACCAAAGGGTGGATTACTAATTTTTTCGGGGATCCCGACTAATTGCACTGAGTAGTCCTTCACAATATAGTTTTTCCAAAACTATAAGTACTCGTTGTTATTTTTAGATTAGTATAGGATTTTACTAGACTTTTAAATTTGAGACTGTATTATTTAGATCTTTTGTAATCTTTAGTCTGAGTTTTTATGATAACTTTTTCTTAATATTTGATTACTTTGAAGTTTTCCAACTCAAAGAAATAGGAAGTAGTTATTGAAGAATATTCATTGTAGACTGGTGTAAAGATAATTTCTATTGTATCTAGTCGATGGAACAACAACTTGTATCAAATTCTCTTTACTATATTTAGCTAAAACGAGAAATCTTGGGGTGTGATTAAGTGAATATGGGTTAAATTTATAGTTGTGTCTTACTTAATGATGGTTTATTTGTTGTTTAAATATAATTTAATTTATTATCTGTATCTGAATTTAATGGGATCGTAGTTGCAAATATGATCTCACCTTTATGTCTTTGGCTTGCTCGAGAGAGAGGTATTAAGACCAAGACTACTGAATCGATAGTCGGTGGTTATTGGGTTGACGTGGGTTTATCTCAATAGAGTGACTCCTTAACCCTCTCGAACACTTTCAACTCAAGAGAGTTAATGGGCTAAGGCGAAGGCTAGTCATTAACTCAAGAGAGTGACTCCTTAACCCTCATAATCAGTGTTTGAAAGCAACCAATTTGATTTGAGGTAAGTTGCTCGAGAGATAATTTACCCCACTAAAGTCTAGGTTAGTAAAAAATTTACAGAAATTACTATAAATATATTGTACACGATAGTTTAAAATAGCCAATATTCCTATCACATCAAAAGAATCCCGTCTCCATATTTCTGTTTTGTTTATTTTCAGTCTTTTAGCTTATAATTTCTTACAACCTTGTGTCACCCCATTTGATCTATTATGTTTTTAATTGTAAATGTCATTTAGCTATATGAGTTTCGACTTATTCGTACTTAAGTCTTAATTCTCGAAACTACTCCATGAGGGAAAGATCTCAACCCTTCGTTGGGTTATTATACTACTTGTGATCGTTGGCACTTAAAATTGAAAAAAATGTCATGATACCTCAAGTCATATTTCCTTCTTGAAAGGATCTAGAGGAGTCATCTCATCATCTGGTGTAGAACTAGATGCAACTATAAATGAAGGTAACACACCAAGATGCACACAATGCTGAGTCAATAGAGGTGTACCGACCATAACATTTGACTACATGCTACTAGAATCTCCAATACTCATGGTATATAATCGGAAGTAGTACCTATGGGATATGGAATACCATCCGATATCGTATCTTCCGATAAGGTTCGTGGTCGACAAATAGCTGTAAATGTATGTCCTCGTAGTGCCGTGAAGGAAATGCTTGTGAAGTAGAGGAAGCACCGAATAGTCGATGATAATTTGGATATTCGTACCGAGGATCCCACGTAGTAAATGGAAAAAAAAATATTGAGTATCATGACTGATGTGCTCTGGTGCAGAGGAAATAGATACCGAATATCCTCATGATTTATTGGTCTCCTATCTTACTTCTTTTTTTTAGTTTCTTTAGTCTGGCTAACTCTGATATGCTCGCGATGTCTATAACCGTTACAGTCAAATGATATTTGTATGCAAATTTACGTATATAAGATTTAAAAATCATAAATTAAATAAAATTAGAAAGATACACTAACTTACATATATACTAGCTCTCATTGTACACTATCCCTCCTCGCAAGATTTGATTCACACATTCTCCATTCTTCCCCCTCAGTTGTTTCATTTGTATTATCGTCTCATTCATCATGGTAAAATGACTTATTTTTCACATTCCGGGATATCTATTCCTCAACATTCATTATCTCATCATCAGGTACTTCTTCTAATATCTGTTGAGGATGTATGGTTTCCAATTACACATCGACTTGTTGATGAATAATTGAAACATAATTTTGATACGCCATATCTAAATCATTTCAAATTTCAATTCTTTCCATAAACTTATTTTTTATAACAATCTGTCAATCACCTTTGTCTTTATGCAATGAATATGGAGCGTGATATATTTATTTAGAATATTCTGCAAAACTAAAAGGATCATAACTTTTGTATTTCCTGATGTTCTTAACTTTAATTATATTATGTTTATACTCCGCCTTTGTTCCACTACGTGATGGGTCAAACCACTCACATCAAAACAATACAATCTTCTTCTTAGGTCAACCTGAATACCTCACTTCAATAATCTCATGAATGACACCATAATATTCAATAGTTTGGTCAGTACCATCAATATCACCTTTTATGAAGACACAACTATTTTTTGTTTTATTGTTCCCATAAACTTCTTCAGTTTGAAACTTAAGTCCATTGATAAAATAATTTTTCATTGTTAGTACTTGAGATTCAAGTCTAAGTATTACTCCTTTCACTAGTTACGAATGTTGGACACTTGAGTATTAATCGTAAACCTACATAATTGTTATTCCAAGTAATATAATGTAGTATAACATGAATATATTATTTAATACTTAGTAATGCACAGTTACATAGTTTCTCAACCAATTGGAAAATTCTTTATAGATGGCTTCATTACCCCATGTTACGAACAAATTGATCATTTTACATTGAAGTATTTCGTTAGTTAATGATCACTTATAAGTATGTAATTTGATAAAATATTTTAAAAACATTCTTGACATATGGTTGAATCTCTTAATAATAAAGCAAAATATGTATCACAACTGATTGTATTTCCATATCATTGAAGCATCACTTTCCACGCTTTTTGGATGCTCAACCATTTTGATTAAAAATTTATATTAGAGGAAATAGTGGATCAATATTGCCTTCATTATTGTGATTGGGAATGTTTATCCTACATGAAACATCTTCACCAAAGTAATAAGAATAAACATCACCTGTTTTTCTTCTAATATCACCTTGAACGGTTGGTCCTTCGATATTTCCCCTTTGCTTAATTTTTTACTTGGAACTGCCAATTTTTTTTGTATATATATTTTAATAAAATGCTTGGTTAATATATATAACTTAGTAAATATTTCAAATGGATACATGTATTTTTTTGAACTGGACCTCCAAGGTTGCGGGCCTCTTGTACAAGCTGAATTGGAAGATGCTCCATACATCAAAGAAACCACGTGGAAATATCTTCTCCAAATTAGTAGTATTAATAAGAATATTTTCCTCCATCTCGTCTAAACTACTCTCCAACAAATGACTTTTCATACCTATCAATTTCATCCCTTCATATCTGCCGTCTTTCCTAAATTCGAAGCATTGACCTCTGACATCCTCAAATTATTAACCCACTCACAAATTTCACGTTTCTCATCTAATATGAATAAAAATATTATTTTGGGCTTAACTTTTTACCATATTTTAATTCCTATAGTCATAATCTTTTCTCCTACAATATTCCTTTATTTCCATTCTAGCTTTGGATTATCTTTTGTCTTACCCTTAACATTCATCACTGAGTTAAAAAAATTGTCAATATAATTTTTTTAAATGTGTATCATATCAAGATTATGTTGTATTATATTGTTCATCCAATCCGGCAACTCCTAAAATATGCTTTTTTGGACCAATTATGTTCCACACCATGTACAGGAAATCTAGAAGTTGAATCTTCTTCAACCTAAGATAATTGAGAAAATGTCTCTCAAACTTGATGCCCTATGAATAATGGAGGTGGCGGGTCACTTTCAACCTTTATTTTCTTAAATGCATTTTTCATATTTCTAAACTCTTCCACTGGCAAGAGATGACGCTTGCAATCAAGCCATGTATTTTTGATGTCATGCATTAAAGTGAATGCCATACTATTTTCCGTGAGATACAGACATGCTAGCTTTTGAACTGTCATCAAACTAGAAAACATTCCATATGCATGAAAATCATTAATAGTCCATAGTGAAGTACGCTATAAAAATATTCTACTTAGTTGATATATCATATGTCAAAACATCTTCAAACCACAATTTTTTTAGCACCTTATCAACGGTTTCAGATAGACATGAATCAAAAGTTTTCGATTATGGGGGCCTGAAATAGTAGATCTTAGAAAGATGTAGGAACTAGTCATGCACATTTCAGGAGGAAGAATATATATATGCTTGCACCTCATGAACAACTTAGGGTTGAACATGATAGGGTTCATGAAATGATCAATGATACTTTCGGGGGTCAACATGGGATGGAACCCGAACAAAATATCTAGGCTTAAAGTCATTACAGTACAAAATGAATCATAACTGTATTTGGTTTTATAATTTAAGCACTTACATGCAATACACGATTACCTAAAAAATTCATTATTCTTGAAAATGTCAAATATCATTGTTTGTTCAATAAAATCTCTAACATCGTCAATAAACTCAAGTTTCAAACAGCACCAGTTCCATTATGCATCCACGAACGGTGATCCATCCACAAAATATAGATATTTAATTATTTTATAAATTAAATTTAATAATAATTTTATTACATTAATTCAATGTTAATATATATTTATAATACATAAATACTACATTTCAATATCTAGAAAGTGCGAGCTTAATTAATTCATCAATTTTAATAAAGTTTAAGATTTACAATGATTAATTATATTAATTCTAATTAAGCTCAATTCATTATAAATTAAGTTCAAAGGTCACCAAGAATTAGTTATTCAAGTTCAAGTTGTAAATTCAAGTCCATATAAAAATTATTACTCATATATAAAGTTAAACTAAATTAATTTAGTATATTGAAGTGCTAAGTTCAATTATTTCAATACTAATTAAATTCAATAGTACTATTCATGTTCCATATTCAAGTTCAAGTTCAAAATTTTAAAATCAACTTCATATCAAATATATTAAATTAGTTATATATTAACTTCTAAACAAACAATTTATTATAGATAAAGTTCTAATTGAAAGAACATATTCATGACATCCAAACATTCATCGATATATATTTTTTTGGAACAAGTGGTAAACAAAGACAATACAATCACAAGAAAAGCAGAGAGAAACTTGAGTCTTTTTTCAACCTCAGAAAACTAGGGTACAAGATTATAAATAGAACTTGAAAAACAACAAACTAAGAGAGAAAAGAATGCACTATCCCATGATCTCCTAATTGACTAACTGCAACTAAATTAGGACTCCTACTATTAATAAATTGAATACGTTAAAGGCTCCTAAAATACTGACATAACTTAGTGAATTTTGAATTAGTCAAAGAAAACTTACGCTTAATTCAAAATCACAAACTCCCAACTGCACCCTAAAAAATTCATACTTAGGCTTAGTAAAAAGACTTGGTAAATATATCCGTTGCTTGCACGTTTGTGCCGTAGAATTAAAGCACTATTCTTCCGTCAGCTACCGGTGTAAAGATGAAGTGATATTGCACATCAATGTGCTTGGTTCTCCCATGAAAGGAGATATTCTTATCCATAGAAATTGTTGATTTGTTATCAGAAAAAATCTCATGGACTCTTTTTGCTCGTAATAAAAATCTGCAAGTAAAATCTGGAGCCATAAAGCTTGTCGTGCTACTAAACTTGCTGATGTATACTCCGCTATGACGTTGACAGAGCTGTTGTCTCTTGCTTCTTTGAAATCCACATCAATGCTCCTGAACCAAAGCTGAAACAACTAGCAGAAGTGTCTTTTCGATCGTCCAAATAACTCGCATAGTCACTATTCGTATAACCAACTAACATGAAATTTGATACTTTAGAATACAAAATACAAAAGTTTGTTTTTCTAGTAACATAGCGATGAATTCATTTTGCAGCACCTAAATATTGCTTTGTTGGACTATGCCAAAATCTGGATACAACAATAAAAGAAAAAGCAATGTCAGGTCTAGTGTGTATTAGATAATTTAAAGCACCAACTAGACTTCTAAAACATCTCGGATTTTCTTTCTCAGTTCCATCTGCACACTCACTTTAGAGATAGATAAAAACATGGATAACTTATTGATATTTATAGGTGTAGCTGCTACTTCACAATTCATCATACGAAATTTTTCCAAAAGATCCTGTGCATATTTCTTTTGACAAATAAAAATTCAATCTTGATCTTGGTTACTTCAAGCCCCAAAAAGTATTTCAGTAAACCCAAATCAGTCATCTCAAAGTGTCTCATCATACTTAATTTGAAATAATCAAGTAAAGGCTTTAGGAACCAAAATAAATCATATCATCAATATAGAGAAAAACTACCCAAAATTCTCCATTACTTGATTCTTCATGTACAATGTGGGTTCATATTCACTTCCCGTGAATCCGCTATTCTGAATGAATAAATGAATTATGTTGTCCACGCACATGGAGCTTGATTTAGCTAGTACAAAGCTTTTCTTAGCTTGTAGAATTTGTTCTCATTGCCATTAATAACAAAGCCCTGAGGTTTTGAAACATAAACTCTTCTTCTAAATCACCATTCAAAAAGGCAGATTTCACATAAAATTTATAAACAGTCAAACACAAATATGTAGCCAAAGCAAAAACTACTATCACATTTTCAGATCGTGCGACATGGGAAAATGTTTCATTAAAATCTATAACTTGTTGTTGTGAATATCCTTTTTACACGACACGAGTTTTATGCTTTTGAATGTTACCATATGCATTTTGATCTTTGTTCGAAAAACCCACTTTATCCCTATCACATACCCTCCTTCAGGAGAATCAAGTAACTCCCTGTAGAATTTCTTTCAATTGCTTGCATTTACTCTACCATAGCGTTCGTCCATTCAGATTGTTTTGTCGTTTCTTCATAACAACTAGGATCTGTAAAAAGCAAAGAAAATTGACAAGAAATATTTACATTGTTTGGATATCTTGGATTTGGTTTCCTTTCTCTTGATGATCTTCTTATTTTAATTGGCTCATCTCTAGGCAAGTTTTCCGGAGTAGGATCTGCTGTTGCAGGTTCTTCATCAGTAGATTGCGATTGGAGATCTGATCTCAAATTCCCAGGTTAGCGTTCTAAGAGGCAGTCTCATTAAACACAACATTTCTACTTATGGTCACTTTGCCACTTATAGGATCATATAGATGATATGTTTTGGATTGAAGGCTATAGACAACAAAAATACATATTTTAGATCTTTCATCAAGCTTCGAATGAAAATCAACCAAAGCATATGCTATACAACCAAAATTTCTTAAGTGGCTTACCCGTGGCTTCGTAACATTCCAACGTTCAATAGGTGTCGTGTTCCAATCAACTTTTGTTGGAGAGATATTCAAAATATAAACAGTGGTTGCAACAACTTCTCCCCAAAAGTAATCTGTAGACACTTTTCTTTCAGGGAGCTTCTAGACATTTCCACTATCGTACGATTCTTTCAGTCGGCCACGCCATTCTTCTCCGGTGTATATGGCAGTGTAAGTATCCTGCGAATTCTATTTTCATCACAAAAGACATTAAATTGTTTAAACAAGAATTTACCATCTCTATCGGTACGTAGTGATTTATCTTCCTTCAACTTTGATTCTCTACTATTGCTTTAAATTTATTGAATTTCTCAAAGGTTTCTAATTTGAAATTAAAGAAATAAACCGAGCTAAAACGTCTGTAATCATAATTAAACATCAAAAAGTACTGACTTCCACCCAGGGATTCTGTTTTCATTGGCCCACACAAGTCAGCATGCACAAATTCAAGACAAATTGTTTCCCTCCATGATTTTCCTACCGAAATTGATTTCCTAGTTTGCTTCCATATATAAATCGTTCCCACAAGTTAATTTTATTGATTTTGCAAGCCAATATCCATATCTTATTAAACAAAATTTTCAACCCATTAACGTTCAAATGTCCATAACATAAGTTCCACATATTAGTCTCATTCTTTCCTTGGACAACTAAGGCAATATTTTTAACACTTGAAATATCAATGGGAAGCATTTTATTTTTAGTTAAAGAAACATGATCTATGGTGCATCCAGATTTCTTATCTTTAATACTGCGTGCTTGATCATCAAACACAATTGAGTACCCACTACTCATCAATTGTTCAACACTTAATGGGTTATGATCCAAAGTGGAAACATAACGCACGTCATATAAAAGTTTCACATTACCTTGAGCAGTTTAAATCTCAACAATACATTTCCCTTCAACATGCACCTGTTTTTCATATCCTAGTCGCATCTCTCTTTTCTGTGACTCTTCAAGATCTCTAAATAGATATTCAAACTTGACATGTTATTAGAGCATCCACTATTAATGAACTACATAGAATTCACACTTTCAGTTATTGGGGAATGAGTCATAAACAATTTGCTTTCTTTTTTCACATTTTGAGTGAAATTATCTTCCTTCTAATACTCTTTCTACTCCGTTCAGCAATCATCTTCTTTAGGGCCAATTTTTGTCAGTATCATCTTTGAATTGTGCTGTTGTATTGACGTGATAAAACTAACTGGTTTCTACCTCTGCCACCACCACGACCTTGCCCACGAATATTGCTTCTAACATGTCCTCTACATGTTGAGTTTTCTTGTTTTCCCTTGTAAGAGAACTCACCCTTTACATGGAAATCCTTCTTTTGAACATTGTCATGGGCCCTATTTAGCCTATCTTCATGTCCTAGCAAGGAAATCATTAATTCATCAAAAGAATAAGTAGATAGATTGTTAGTTTAAGTAATTGCAGTAACTACATGCTCAAATTTGGTGATTATGTTTCTCAATAATTTAGACACAACAATTTGACTGTCAAATTTTCCACCATAAGACCTCATCCTATAAACAATAGCAGATGTTATAGACAAATAACGTTGCACAGATTCATTTTCAGTCATGAACAATGCTTCAAAATCATATTGAAGAGTTTGCAAATTTACGGAAAGTACCTTGTCATCATCAAAGTATTCTTGTTTCATAATATCCCATTCCTGTTTTGAGGTTTCCATTGTTGATATGCGAGGAAAATATCATTATGAAGAGCTTGCTGGATCATGAAAAAAGCTTTCGAGTCTCTTTTTTGATATTCTTTTGGTTTGTTTGCATACCATTCTGGAATTCCAGTCTCAACTACATCCACATTTCTTGAGACTTGTAAAGAGTCTTTATCTTAAGACACAAAAACTGATAATTCTCCCCTCTAAATGTTGGAATCATGGGCTTCGACGATTTTGCTGTGCTTTTCTCTGCCATGGACATTATCTTGTTGTTTTTCAAAAAGATCTCAGAATTTCACTCTTTTTTTTCTTACGTTACCAATCCCTTCTTGAGGAAAAGGTGGATTCTAACCTTGATTTAAGTTGTTGATACCAAAATTGGTGGCACAAGAGATAAAAAAAAGATAATAAAATAACAAAAAAAGCAGAGAGAAACTTGAGTCTTTCTTCTATCTCAGAAAATCAGCGTATAAGATTATAAATAGCATTTGAAGAACAATAAACTAAGAGAGAAAATAGGGATCTATCCCGTGATCTGCTAATTGACTCACTGCAACAAAATTAAGAATCCTAAATGCTAATAAACTAAATACGTTAAAGGCTCCTAAAAATATTGACACTAACTTAGTGACTTTTGAATTAGTTAAATTACAATTTATAACTTTCAAACATTCAACATATAATACTCGAAACATTTCAGTAACTAATCTAATTTCAACTTAACACTTTACTAGCCAACAATCAATAAAAATTTTAAAATAAAAATTTTAAATTCAAAAATCATCAATTAAAAGCCCTAATAATAATCCAGTTAAAAATCATGAAAACCGTAACAAAAATCAAAATTCATTCGCTACCTAACAATGCTCAATTCAAAATATGCCTAATTTTTAAAAAAACTAAATCCAAAAATATTTAATTCTCTATACCTAACTAACAATTATCAAATAGAATTGACCATTGATTAAACAAAACCTAATAAACTAAAACAATAGTATACTACCTAAAACCAAATATAATCACAAGAACTAAAAAAATCTAAAATTACGAACTTGCCTTAACAAAGAGGAGAGAGGCAACGATGGGTGGCGTCTCACGTCCGAAATCTAGACCCTAGACAAGACCGGTGTCGTTGACCTCTCAGAAGTCACAAACAAGCCTACTTACGTCTTTCTTACTTTACATAGGTTAATTTTAGCTAAAAAAATGAAATTTTTGATTCTTTAAGTATACTTGATAAACATTTTCTTTATATTTCGTAATTGTTCATCATCAACCATCTAACATTTAAGAGATAAGCAACTGAAAGAAATAATTCATTAAGTATTAATTGTATATCGGCCAAAATAGCACTAATACAAAGTCTGAATCAAAATACAAAAGAAACGGTAGTGCAACATGATCCACTAGCTCAACTCTAAAACTGCTCTAGAATGTAACACAGTAGCATCCTCAAAAGCATGAGGATCTACCAAACTCCGGATGAATGCTGACGTCCAGATAGCTGCAACAATGAACCTGTAGCTCTACTGTCCACTAGTGCCTGCACCTAAAAGTAGATGTTGGTATGGAATTAGTACACAGTTGTACTAAGTATGGGTATATGCAAGCACACACCACGGACGTGCATGAGAAGGAATAGCTCTTTCCTAACGATATTATTTTTGGAAGTCAAGTCAGTGGACTTGCCTTTTTGAGATTGGGAAAGTTATGCCATGAGAGTGACATGCATCATTATACTTATCGTACTACACATAACACATAACATCTTCATATATCACATAACATATAACACATAGTTTCTTTCATATTATTCATTCATATTCCATGAGACCTTGTTATCATGGACTTGACCTTAATACTTTCCAAAACGAGAGCTCAACATATGGGACCTCAACTAGGGAGCCTTCATTAGCAAACACAGAGTCTGCTTCATTCATTTATACGTACCTCATTTCAGTTCATTCATAGGCCAGTGTGAACACCAGGTATACCTAGGATGTTGTTTAAGACTTTCATCGGGTTTGCTGTACAATGATCATGAACAACCTAATGTCATTATCTTGATCTAGCTCACCTCTTTATTATCCTATCCCAACACCTTCGGTATCATTCATTTCTTTATATGATTCATTTGAGGCTGACCTTATTCATTCATTGGGAAATTTAACTTTAACCGACATAGATTATGTGAGCATCATGAAATCGAGTGTCTCCCCCACATCGAAAAGTGGTGGAACCACCGGCCAAAGTGACTCAATTACATGCTAGCATATATGGGAATTTAATCCCACCAGATCCCTATAGTGGAATATAAGTTGAAAGACTAGGAGATGTATGGATACCCATACCCGGCAAGCCGGACAGTCTCATCTCATGAGAGTTACGTGAACCTCCGCCTTTCCCGAAAGAAGGGATCACCGCTCATAGCTAGCCTATCGGTGCTCAGTATAAAGTTCCATTACATTCAACTCATACATCATGGAAGCTGGCTTCTTGTATGAGGACATCATAGCTCAATAGATGATTTCTCATCTCATCATTAGTATTGAGTATTTTCAACTCAATATTTTCATTAGAGTGTTCATAGATATTTATTTCTTCATTATCTTACACTCTCATTGGTGAGTACGTATTGGTAACATTTACTTAGGCTAATTTGAGATTGCTCTCATAATATACATTAGCCTCACATCATGATTGTAACCACATTCTTCATTATTAGCACCTTTGTTTTTTCATAGTTACTCACCTCTTATTATGTGAATGTTCATTTTTTCATTTCATAGTTCATCTCATCATATGCAAATGCACTTGGTCATATAGCGTATCTTACACTCATATTTCATCCTACTAAGGTTCATCATCTCATTACGTACATCTTAGGGTCACTTATTTTTGAACGTATGTTAGACATATGTGTCTATACATACAAGCCATGGGGCTTTATTCATAGTTCTCTAAGTGATTCTTACTTTCCTAAGATTATGTACTACAAAACTTATGTATGTTGCATATATGCCAAGATCTTGATTTTTGATCTAAGAAGATGGCATTATTCGTGAATATTTTACTCACGTATGACTTATGTATCAATACGGAGAGTTGGGCAAGGGAACCCAATTCTTGAATCACTTGGATATTATTTATATTTTTTTAATGATTTTATTTCTAATATTCATAACATTAGAACTCTAAATTAAATCTCAACATTTTAATGAAATAATAAACTTTCTTTTTTATTAGAATTCTAAATTGAGTGTCAATGTACATGAAAGAATTAATTTTCTATTTTTAATTATAATTCAGAATTTAATATCAATATTTACATGGAAGAATAAATTTTCTATTTTAATTAGAATTCTAAATTAAATCTAAATATTTACATGAAAGAATTAATTTTCTATTTTAATTAGAATTCTAAGTTAAATCTCAAAATGAAAGAATTAATTTTCTATTTTAGTTAGAATTCTAATTTAAATCTCAATATTTACATGAAGGGATAAATTTTCTGTTTTAATTTTACTATTAATTAACCGAAGAGTTGAGTGTTAGAGCCCTAAGAACCCCTTTGATTTTGAGAATTAAATTTGCTACAATTGGGAGGTTCTGGGTTCGAACCCCCACAGCCCCCCTTATTTTCTTTTAAATTTCTCTGAAGAGGAGGAGGTTGTGAGGTGGTGGGTTCAAACCCCCACAACCCCTCTATTTATTTTTTAAAAAAACGAGTGGCCGTGATGTTGTGGGATTGAATCCCTACAGCCTCACTTCCTTTACTAATGATTTCGCCCCCTTTCCTTCCGCCATGAGGTCGTGGGATCGATTCCCTTGCCTCGCGTTATTTTTTTTCTTCTTCGCGCCTAGTTGGGGGTCGCGAGTTCCATCCCCCAGTCCCCTTTTTCTTTTCCTTTTTCCTCGCGCAAGATAGAGGCGAGATTTCGATTCCCCCAGCAGCATATTTTTTTTAATTAAGGCATGTTGCAGGGAGGTCTTGGGTTCGATCCCTACAGGCCGCAAAACTTTTTTTTTTATATTTCTTTGACGTCTATAAATTTCCAAATTCTTTTAAAGCCTATTTCTATGTTCTGGAAATTTACTGCACGATTTTTCTGCACTTTTTCATCAAATTTTACATTAGTTCTTAGGGAGATTTCATGGATCATTTATAATGTTTTAGGTACATTTTCATAGATTCATTTAACCAAGAATTTCTAACTCAATCAAGCCACCTAACATTTCATATGAACTTCACGCCTTACCCCATTTTAATCACGAAAAATATACAACCATATTACATTAAAGTTTTGGAGCATTATATAGAGAACCTCATTCATCGTAACATTCTTACACATACACACTTGCACATAATTTTTTAAAAAACATGATTGCCCTACCTATGATTTCAAGTACACCAACATAATCATATTCATCACGAAAACATATACACACCTAAATCTACATGCAATCATACCCAACCTAAAATTCATAGGGAGCTAGTGACAACGACATACAAAGGGAAACAACCCTAGTTATCAAAATGAATATCTTGAACCTTAAGGGGTCTCTTGCGAAAAAGACCAAGAGAGAAGAAACCCATACCTTAATCGATGTTCAAACGCTGATGTTGCTTCCCGGAAAACTCTCCAAGCAACTACCATTTTACTTTAACGTACACCTCACTCGACGAAGCTCTCTTAGCCTTGAAGTTTCGATTAGTTTTTCTTTTATTTAAAAATTCTTGTGAGTTTTTCAAGTGTGATTAACTCTTGATGTATTTTCAGTTCTTGAAATTATTTTTGGAAGAAACCAACGTGAGAGAGAGATATGGTGAACGTGAGAGAGATAGAGAGAGATAGTGTTTTATTAGGATTAGGAGACTAAATTCAAGACTTAGTCAATTAGGATTTAAATTAGATTCATCAAAATTTGATTTATTTTAATTAATACGTGAAAGGACCATTATGCCCTTAAAATTTTAGATTTTAAATTAATAATTAAATCGCCTTAAGTACCTATTATTTAATTTTATTTTATTTTTATGAATCGTTGCATGGTGATTGGTAGGACGATGAGGAAACGAACTGGGGCGGCTGCAACAAAATGTAGAGAGAATGGAGAAAATGAGATGGATGGAGAAGAGAGAGAGAGAGAGAGATAGAGAGAACAAAATGAAAATCATGATCTCTTCAACGATGTTTTAAAAGAACAACGTACAACGTCTCTTTGTCCTGCACTTTTTTTAAATAGTTGACCAAAATTTTGACCAAGAAAGCGACGGACTCAGAGACATTGTCCTTCACTTTTATTAAATGTTTGACGAGACATATTGTGTATGTCGATTCTTCAGAAAATTAATTAATTATTAATTATATATATAGTTGACTCTAAAATCCGTGACAAAAGAGACATACTAAGTGATGTCGTACGTTTTTTTAAAATAATAAAAATATTATTTTTATTGAAAAGTGATAGTCAATGTGTCTAATGATGTCGCTTTTTGGTGTGGCGCCGTTAGTCGCTTGTATGTCCACCACTTTTAGTAATTTTTTAGTAGTGGTAGTCGTAGTGTAAGGTCGCATGCCTTTTGGCGTCCTTTCTTCGCACCCACCAAACTGTCAAATTCACACGGCAAAGTGTGTGGTAAATCTCTCTATAAGGTTGCGCTTCATTCATCTCTAGATATTATGTGGCATCAACATGGGGTTGTTCCAAGAATTCATTCAACACCGAGTTGAGATATGGATAGCTTTCTCCTAGAACTCTACTCTTGATCCTGTAAAACATAGTGAATTACCAATTGGTAGACCATCTAATAAATTGTGGGGAACTCTTCAAGCAATTAGCTCAAATCCACGTGATCATCTTCAGGGGGTTCCCTAGAACATTTTTTTTACAACGTGCCCTAGAACATGTTTATCCCGACAAACTGGAGGCATCACTATTTTGGGATGTACAATTTGCTTTTAGTCATTGCAGTCACTTTTTAAAAATAAGTTACCTAGTTTTAAGATAATTTTAAATTTTAAATATTTGTAATATTGTTGTAATTGTTGATATTATTTAGTCTTTTAAAATATTTGTTATGTATATTTTCTGCATATTATGTTATCAAATTTTATATCTAATGCCTTATTATACATAGTTAAATATTGAGAGACATTTTCAATCTTTTTGTGTTGGTCCATTTTTTAAAGTACACGAACAGTGATATTAAGAGATTCAGTGATCTTCAGGGATCTGTGAAATCATCAAAAGAACTACCATACATTATTTTAACCCATCAGGGATACCCATTTTAACCCATCATGATACCTTCTCAACCCTAATTTTTTCGACGCACATGCTTTTTTGATTGATTTTTAACCAAAATAATGGCATGCAACAATTTCTCTTTGAATGCCCCAAAAAACTTAACCGATGAAATCTATCAAACTTGGTTAGTCAAAATGAAATGATATCTTCAAGCCCATGATCTATTTGAAGTTTTAATGCAAGATATACCCTTTCAACATCTCCCTGCAAAACCTACCCTTGCAAAAATTAAATCTCACAACGATGAAAAAGTGAAGAAATTCAAGTCAAAACTCAAATTCAAAATATAGTTGCGGATTAAATTTTTTCTAAAATCATTGATTCTGTGACGAAAAAAGAATCTCAGGGAAAATTAAAAAAAATTATATCAAGGAAGTAACTTAGTCACTTAGACAAAAATAACTATATTTTGAATTTGAAAAGATATTTTGAATCTCTTAGGATATAGGAGGATGAAACCATTTTTATGTATTCTGCCGAAATTTCTATCATTATTAGTAAAATCTGGTTGGTTGGCAAGGATTTCAGAGATGACAAAATAGTAGTAAAACATTCTTGTGACAATTCCAAAGAGATTCGAATCAAAAATTTCATCTCTCAAAGCGTCTAAAGACCACTCTACTATTTATTCTAAAGAAATAATAAGTGTTTTTCAAGACAAATTAAGAGCAAAGAATATCCTTATGTAATTATCGTGTTCTGTCGTTATAGAAAAGTCATCCGGGATAAATTTTGGGTCGGAAAAATTTATCGTAGTAACTTATAATTTCTCAACCTAGTCCAGATGGACAAAATCAGAGTCATTAAGGTGTAGGAAAATCTTATATAAATCGAATGAATTATTTATAATTTTGATTATATGAGGGGATATATGGATCGTTAAGTAATCTGTATGACTTTACGAGATTGAATTCGAATGACTAGAACTCCCGAAATTAATCTTAGCGTAAAAGGTAATTTTTGAGTATCTTGGGTGAAAGGTGTTTTCTGAAATGGAAATTTTGGATGTCATGAATTAGCTGAATATCTCATGTAACCCGCTTTGACGGGGGATTTTGCCTCTCTAGTGGATCCACTTCAATGGGGTGAGGGTCGTTGTGGAGGGCTCTATGAAACATAAGGTCGTTAACAAACCCGTAAACGACCTTATTTTAAAATTTTTAAGCAAAGGAATGACCTCCAGCCGACACCTACTCATTTGTCACCATTCATTGAGGATAAAGGTAAGATTCACTCCTCGAATCTATTTTTTTATCTGTAGAACATAATAGAATGAGAAACTAAAGATTGGGGACGGTTTTGATCTAGATTCTATGGTGGAAACAACCCTAAATTGGATAATTTGGATCATGAGTATGATCTATGATTCATAGAATTCTTATAGTTTCAGGTAATTAACTATTGTTGTGGATTTCTATGTTATTATGATTGTTTATAGAAGAAGAACAAGGAAAGAATCCGAAAAGCGAAGGATGAAGTTTCTTAGGGTTTCATGTTTCTTTTGAGGCAGGTGATGGTTGTGATTATGTTATGTATGTATGTTCTTGCTTCATTGTGATACTTGTATGTATATAAATGTTGCATTAGTGATCATAATTGTTAAAAATGAGATAGACGAATGATTATATGCCTTTATTCACTCTTTATTGTATTACTTGAAGGTATATTTATGTTTGTAATTGTGCTGTGTTGACGGATTAGATTACCACGTTCTGAGAATACTAATTTTCATTGAATTGCCACGTTCCGACCTAAAAAAGAGATCGAAATGCCACATTTTGCCATAAAATAGGAATCGGAGTGCCATATTATGGCATAATTATGGGACTGGGTACCAAATTCAAACATGCTAACAATTTGGGTTTGGGTTCCATAAAAAGACCTACCACTTGATAGGATTGTGTAATGAGAAATATGAAGTTGATTTTTATACGTAAATGTTGATAATATATTTTATGTTGATATAGATGCATGTAACTATACTGTTGTATGACTTTCCTATAGTACACTTAGTAGGATAGACGTGTGATCAAATCAGTACACTGTGGTTGTGTACTGATCTTGCACTTACTCTTACTTTAGGTTGAGTATAACGCATCATATAACTGCTATTGACTGACCTCGCTTAGAAGATCACTGATCTTCGCTTCGAATTCAAGGGTAAGCCAATTCTTTAAGGCTTCCATGGAATTCTCTTTTTTTTATGTCCACCATTTTTGGGCTTACACATTTGTTTTAGTTAGTTAATTAGATTGGAGTCACATCCTGTCTTGTTTAGACTTGTTGAACTTTAGATGTTTTGGTGAATTGATTTTCAGGTTCTCGGTTAATTCTTTCGCAATTTTTTAGTTGATAGACTTTTGTTGGATTTTCCCAAACTCTATTTATTTCCTTATATTTAACTTGTTTCTGTAACTTAAATGTCTTAGTATTAGGTTTAGTTGCTCGGTTTGGATCGTAGTAGTGGTTCTGTTACAGGAGAGTTAGTGTGAGTGTCAATAACGATGGTCTGGTTTGTTACACCTTTAGATAAGATAATGTTACTGAGGGTGCCTTTTTGCACAAAATAAAAAAATAACCCTCTTTGCAAATACTACAAAGAAAAACGGACTTGGAAAATATTTGTTGGTGGAGACCGGATGCAATATATGGAAAATTCAAACAAGCCGGTCATGTAACAAAAGTGTGCAAGTTAACTAACAATCTTCAAGTACAAAATGTAAAAGCAGATATCGAAGAGGAGCAACTTCTTAAAATTTCTATATCTAAAGCAAATGAGGTGTATTGAGTTTGCTCTTAGTTACAACAGTCATTTTCTAAAATTAAGTTACCTAGTTTTAACATGATTTTGAATTTTAAAATTATAAGTTATCTAGTTTCATATAAGATAATGTTAACGAGATTGCCTTTTATGCCCAAAAAAAAGAAGAAGGATAATTATCCTTTTTCCAAATACTGCAAAAGAAAAAAGCACTTGGAAAATATCTATTGGTGGGGACCAGATGAAATATGTGGAAAATATCTTTCTATGTGGCCGATTAGTGGTTGAACGTGCTTTCTAGAGCGCACAAAACTTTATGGCCTGTCACAGCCTGCCAGCAATGTGCCTCTCTTGGAAACCCCTTGACACGACATGACTGTAGTGCGCCACGTCAGGCGCTCAGAAATTTTGCTCCTTGAATGGGGTGCTAATATTGCTTCTGCCTTCCATTGATGTGATTTTTCACTAACTTTGCGTACCCCCCATCTGTCATGTAATGTAATACCCTACGAGCTTCTTTCATGCACATCAAATATTGAACATTATTAGAAAAATGGGTGCCTCTGTCCTAATGCCTTAGTTTTTGTTGTGGTACCACTTTTTTTTTGTATTTTTTATTATTTAATCTTTTATATATCACGATAAAAATATATCCTAAATATGACATGGAGATTAAGACCCCTAGATATCTTAACAAGTCAGTTTACATAAGCATGACGTAATCAATTATAATAAGTGAAAATATAAGCAATATAAGTGTCAACTCATAAGTTGACATAAAAGATACGAACAAAGTACTAGAGAATATGTAATTAGTACTTAGTCTGACATAAGACTTCTATTAACATATGTTATAAGAACAAATCCCTATGTCACAAACAAAATTGGGAAACTCTAAAGACATCAAAAGCAATAAAGCAGTCCAGCCTTGCCCTCAAACTGTGAGGACTGCATAAAAGGTGGACAAATCCATTGGTGGCCCCCTAAATTTGGCAGCAATTTTCACCTAGACACTTCAGTTAGATGATGTTCATTTTAGACACCTCAGGTACAATTTCGATGTGTCATCTTGACACCTTTTTATATTATTAGAACCACATTAAGCGTGTGTATCCAAATGCCTCCTTTGTGGATAAATAAATGAATGAACATGCGATATGTGGAATTGCATATTTTTAAAAAAAATCACTTTTACTTTCTTTTATTCTTAAAATTATATAACCATAGTCCTCAGCCCCCTCATCTTAAGCTTCTTCTTCTTCTATGCATCTTGTTATTTTCTTTCTCTTTGTTCTTCTTCCAATCCATTAAAATTCACGTATTCTTCTTATGCTGCACAAAATTGTGATTGCTTGATGGGTGTCCCCTAAAAAGGTATCTAAGTAAAATTTGGTGCTATGTTTAAGGGACTATCGATGAGTTAACCCTAAAAGGTGGACATGATAATATGATGAACTTAAACATGAATATGACCAAATAAAACATGGCAAAAGGCTTTAAAGGGAAATCATAATTCACAAACGTGGTCAATGCATATTGAATGCAATAGAAAACTTAAAAGATTTTCGAACAAAACTTAGTTCATTTATGGGATATTCAATGTTAATTGTCAATAAGAGCATATGATCTATAACATGGAATTAGATTTAACACTCACACCAAAAAAAGAGATTCTACTTGCCAAGGTATTTCTATGGTGGATCCACCAGCTAACTTATTTCAAAAAATCCTAGAGGGGCAGGTAGTTTGACACAAGAGAATTGTTATTAATGACCAAACCTTTCTAACAATAAGTCTCCATTAAAAATTTCTTTCAATGCTAAAAAAATTCAAACGTAAAAGACATAATCTTATGAAAATACTTGGAAAGACAATAACTATAAACTACCAATCTAGTAATAAGTTTCTTATTTAGAGTAGCTTCTTTCAAACCATGAATTCATACTAAGACACTTACCTTCCTAAGAATCTAAGTTATTATTCTATTCAAATGTGAGAAAATATTTCACAAATCCTTGACAGTTTATTCTAAAAGCACAAGTTATTCATAAATCATTACTTTCATAACACATGCATTGATGAATAATTATAATTCATAGGTTCATAATCATAGTTAGTATTAATGAAATATACATTGGCATGGGTCCATATGAAATCAATTGAAAATCATGGAATTGAGTTAAATCATGCATAATAAGATTGAAATTTAACAATTGAATCACATTGACTTGAATCCGTGGAGAATAAAAACCGTACATTTTGGGTAAAGATCAAATAGGACAATTGAGATTCTTTTTTTAATCCAATTTATTAAAGGAATTCATTGGTGAAGTTCCTCCACACCTTGGGTAATCAAAGTCCTAGCAATGGAGGGAGAGACCTTAAACCCCTGTTTTCACCTCAGAAGCTTGAGATAGAATTGGAAAAGAAAATCATAAAGAAAAATTGTGAGTTTGAATAAATTGGATGGAATGGGTAGATTTGCAAGGGTAAAATAAGTTGTACGGGTGGTTAAAGGTTTAAAATGACATAGTTTAGGGGTTAAATTGGTATAAAAAGATTTTTTTAAAAAAAACTTAATGATAAACTAATATAAGGATTATACGGCTCCACCCATGATATGTAGTAACTTCTATGGGTCATCTTGGTTAGTTGTAGAACAAGTACTAGAACTGGACAATCCTGATCAATTTCTATGGGACCTACCTACAGTAAGGCAAATATCCTTTGGCTCCTATAACAAACACCTATAAACTATGTACCCAAAAATATTCTAAGTTAACTCTCACGAAAGACGTTATATAATCTGTAATCTTTACAACAAACCATAGGTCAATCCGTAGATACAAAACTCATAATTTCACAAGGTTTTGGGACCATTGCCATGGGAACTTCCTACGACCTATAGAGGTTCTTATGTTTCATCATATCCACTCATAGATTATCATCAGAGACTTGAAATTTTCATAAAATCCAACTAATGTTCCACGTGATCATCCTACGACCTATAGATATTTCTATGAACCGTAATAGGATTCATAGAAACTACACCCCTACATTTTCTGCAACTTTTTCCAACTCAACTTTCAATTTCCATGGTGTTATAGAATATAAAAAGCTCATAACTATTACAATCAACACAACATTAAATTGAAGCCTCAAAACA
>JAPXVU010000046.1:0-49866 GCA_027789145.1 Solanum arcanum
TTTTTGACTTCCAAACGTCAATCCCGACATCACCCAAAAAATGGTGTGTAATAGCACACGAAAATCCAAGAAATGAGGCGATGCTCGCCGGGCTCGCTTGACCTTCCAAATGGGTCGGAAAATCCGTGATGGCCAACCGTATGCATAGACAACGCCTTGACGGACGCCCACGAACAAATTTGGCATTTTTGACGCCTAATCCCGATCACCCAAAAAATGGTGTGTAATAGCAATACCTAAAATCCAAGAAATGAGGCGATGCTCGCTTCGGCTCGCTTGACCTTCCAAATGGGTCGGAAAATCCGTGATGGCCAACCGTATGCATAGACAACGCCTTGACGGACGCCCACGAACAAATTTGGCATTTTTGACGCCGGAATCCCGATCACCCAAAATGGTGTGTAATAGCACACCTAAAATCCAAGAAATGAGGCGATGCTCGCTTCGGCTCGCTTGACCTTCCAAATGGGTCGGAAAATCCGTGATGGCCAAATCGTATGCATAGACAACGCCTTGACGGACGCCCACGAACAAATTTGGCATTTTTGACGCCGAATCTCGATCACCCAAAAATGGTGTGTAATAGCACACGAAAAATCCAAGAAATGAGGCGATGCTCGCTTCGGCTCGCTTGACCTTCCAAATGGGTCGGAAAATCCGTGATGGCCAATCAGATGCATAGACAACGCCTTGACGGACGCCCACGAACAAATTTGGCATTTTTGACGCCGGAATCCCGATCACCCAAAAAATGGTGTGTAATAGCACACGAAAATCCAAACAATGAGGCGATGCTCGCTTCGGCTCGCTTGACCTTCCAAATGGGTCGGAAAATCCGTGATGGCCAAACCGTATGCATAGACAACGCCTTGACGGACGCCCACGAACAAATTTGGCATTTTGACGCCGAATCCCGATCACCCAAAAAATGGTGTGTAATAGCAACACTAAAATCCAAGAAATGAGGCGATGCTCGCCGGCTCGCTTGACCTTCCAAATGGGTCGGAAAACTGTGATGGCCAACCGTATGCATAGACAACGCCTTGACGGACGCCCACGAACAAATTTGGCATTTTTGACGCCTAATCCCGATCACCCAAAAAATGGTGTGTAATAGCACACTAAAAATCCAAGAAATGAGGCGTATGCTCGCTCGGCTCGCTTTGACCTTCCAAATGGGTCGGAAAATCCGTGATGGCCAAATCCGTGATGCATAGACAACGCCTTGACGGACGCCCACGAACAAATTTGGCATTTTTGACGCCGGAATCCCGATCACCCAAAAAATGGTGTGTAATAGCACACTAAAATCCAAGAAATGAGGCGATGCTCGCTTCGGCTCGCTTGACCTTCCAAATGGGTCGGAAAATCCGTGATGGCCAAATCCGTATGCATAGACAACGCCTTGACGGACGCCCACGAACAAATTTGGCATTTTTGACGCCGGAATCCCGATCACCCAAAAAATGGTGTGTAATAGCACACGAAAATCCAAGAAATGAGGCGTATGCTCGCTTCGGCTCGCTTGACCTTCCAAATGGGTCGGAAAATCCGTGATGGCCAACCGTGATGCATAGACAACGCCTTGACGGACGCCCACGAACAAATTTGGCATTTTGACGCCGAATCCCGATCACCCAAAAAATGGTGTGTAATAGCACACGAAAATCCAAGAAATGAGGCGATGCTCGCTTCGGCTCGCTTGACCTTCCAAATGGGTCGGAAAATCCGTGATGGCCAAACCAGATGCATAGACAACGCCTTGACGGACGCCCACGAACAAATTTGGCATTTTGACGCCTAATCCCGATCACCCAAAAATGGTGTGTAATAGCACACTAAAAATCCAAGAAATGAGGCGTATGCTCGCTTCGGGCTCGCTTGACCTTCCAAATGGGTCGGAAAATCCGTGATGGCCAACCGTATGCATAGACAACGCCTTGACGGACGCCCACGAACAAATTTGGCATTTTTGACGCCGAATCCCGATCACCCAAAAATGGTGTGTAATAGCACACTAAAATCCAAGAAATGAGGCGATGCTCGCTTCGGGCTCGCTTTGACCTTCCAAATGGGTCGGAAAACTCCGTGATGGCCAACCGTATGCATAGACAACGCCTTGACGGACGCCCACGAACAAATTTGGCATTTTTGACGCTCTAATCCCGATCACCCAAAAAATGGTGTGTAATAGCACACTAAAATCCAAGACATCGAGGCGATGCTCGCTTCGGCTCGCTTGACCTTCCAAATGGGTCGGAAAATCCGTGATGGCCAACCGTATGCATAGACAACGCCTTGACGGACGCCCACGAACAAATTTGGCATTTTTGACGCCGAATCCCGATCACCCAAAAATGGTGTGTAATAGCACACGAAAATCCAAGAAATGAGGCGTATGCTCGCTTCGGCTCGCTTGACCTTCCAAATGGGTCGAAAATCCGTGATGGCCAAATCAGATGCATAGACAACGCCTTGACGGACGCCCACGAACAAATTTGGCATTTTTGACGCCAATCCCGATCACCCAAAAAATGGTGTGTAATAGCACACGAAAATCCAAGAAATGAGGCGTATGCTCGCCGGCTCGCTTGACCTTCCAAATGGGTCGGAAAATCCGTGATGGCCAACCGTATGCATAGACAACGCCTTGACGGACGCCCACGAACAAATTTGGCATTTTTGACGCCGAATCCCGATCACCCAAAAAATGGTGTGTAATAGCACACGAAAAATCCAAGAAATGAGGCGTATGCTCGCTTCGGCTCGCTTGACCTTCCAAATGGGTCGGAAAATCCGTGATGGCCAACCGTGATGCATAGACAACGCCTTGACGGACGCCCACGAACAAATTTGGCATTTTTGACGCCGGAATCCCGATCACCCAAAAAATGGTGTGTAATAGCACACTAAAATCCAAGAAATGAGGCGTATGCTCGCTTCGGCTCGCTTGACCTTCCAAATGGGTCGGAAAATCCGTGATGGCCAACCGTGATGCATAGACAACGCCTTGACGGACGCCCACGAACAAATTTGGCATTTTTGACGCCGGAATCCCGATCACCCAAAAATGGTGTGTAATAGCACACGAAAATCCAAACATCGAGGCGTATGCTCGCTTCGGCTCGCTTTGACCTTCCAAATGGGTCGGAAAATCCGTGATGGCCAACCGTATGCATAGACAACGCCTTGACGGACGCCCACGAACAAATTTGGCATTTTTGACGCCTAATCCCGATCACCCAAAAAATGGTGTGTAATAGCACACGAAAATCCAAGAAATGAGGCGTATGCTCGCTTCGGGGCTCATTTGACCTTCCAAATGGGTCGGAAAATCCGTGATGGCCAACCGTATGCATAGACAACGTCTTGACGGACGTCCACGAACAAATTTTGCATTTTTGACGTCGGAATCCCGATCACCCAAAGATGGTGTGTAATTGCACACGAAAATCCAAGAAATGAGGCGTATGCTCGCTTCGTGGCTCGTTTGACCTTCCAAATGGGTCGGAAAATCCGTGATGGCCAACCGTATGCATAGACAACGTCTTGACGGACGTCCACGAACAAATTTGGCATTTTTGACGTCGGAATCCCGATCACCCAAAAAATGGTGTGTAATAGCACACGAAAATCCAAGAAATGAGGCGTATGCTCGCTTTGAAGCTCGCTTTGACCTTCCAAATGGGTCGGAAAACCGTGATGGCCAACCGTGATGCATAGACAACGCCTTGACGGACGCCCACGAACAAATTTGGCATTTTTGACGCCGAATCCCGATCACCCAAAAAATGGTGTGTAATAGCACACGAAAAATCCAAGAATGAGGCGTATGCTCGCTTCGGCTCGCTTTGACCTTCCAAATGGGTCGGAAAATCCGTGATGGCCAACCGTATGCATAGACAACGCCTTGACGGACGCCCACGAACAAATTTGGCATTTTGACGCCGAATCCCGATCACCCAAAAATGGTGTGTAATAGCACACGAAAATCCAAGAAATGAGGCGATGCTCGCCGGCTCGCTTGACCTTCCAAATGGGTCGGAAAATCCGGATGGCCAACCGTGATGCATAGACAACGCCTTGACGGACGCCCACGAACAAATTTGGCATTTTGACGCCTAATCCCGATCACCCAAAAAATGGTGTGTAATAGCACACTAAAATCCAAGAAATGAGGCGATGCTCGCTTCGGCTCGCTTTGACCTTCCAAATGGGTCGGAAAATCCGTGATGGCCAACCGTGATGCATAGACAACGCCTTGACGGACGCCCACGAACAAATTTGGCATTTTGACGCCTAATCCCGATCACCCAAAAAATGGTGTGTAATAGCACACTAAAAATCCAAACATGAGGCGTATGCTCGCTTCGGCTCGCTTGACCTTCCAAATGGGTCGGAAAATCCGTGATGGCCAACCGTGATGCATAGACAACGCCTTGACGGACGCCCACGAACAAATTTGGCATTTTTGACGCCGAATCCCGATCACCCAAAAAATGGTGTGTAATAGCACACTAAAATCCAAGAAATGAGGCGATGCTCGCTTCGGCTCGCTTGACCTTCCAAATGGGTCGGAAAATCCGTGATGGCCAACCGTATGCATAGACAACGCCTTGACGGACGCCCACGAACAAATTTGGCATTTTTGACGCCGGAATCCCGATCACCCAAAAAATGGTGTGTAATAGCACACGAAAATCCAAGAATGAGGCGTATGCTCGCTTCGGGCTCGCTTTGACCTTCCAAATGGGTCGGAAAATCCGTGATGGCCAACCGTATGCATAGACAACGCCTTGACGGACGCCCACGAACAAATTTGGCATTTTTGACGCCGAATCCCGATCACCCAAAAATGGTGTGTAATAGCACACGAAAATCCAAGAAATGAGGCGATGCTCGCTTCGGCTCGCTTGACCTTCCAAATGGGTCGGAAAATCCGTGATGGCCAAATCCGTATGCATAGACAACGCCTTGACGGACGCCCACGAACAAATTTGGCATTTTTGACGCCGAATCCCGATCACCCAAAAATGGTGTGTAATAGCACACTAAAATCCAAACACTGAGGCGATGCTCGCTTCGGGCTCGCTTGACCTTCCAAATGGGTCGGAAAATCCGTGATGGCCAACCGATGCATAGACAACGCCTTGACGGACGCCCACGAACAAATTTGGCATTTTTGACGCCTAATCCCGATCACCCAAAAATGGTGTGTAATAGCACACCTAAAATCCAAACACTGAGGCGATGCTCGCTTCGGCTCGCTTTGACCTTCCAAATGGGTCGGAAAATCCGTGATGGCCAACCGTGATGCATAGACAACGCCTTGACGGACGCCCACGAACAAATTTGGCATTTTTGACGCCGAATCCCGATCACCCAAAAATGGTGTGTAATAGCACACTAAAATCCAAGAAATGAGGCGATGCTCGCTTCGGCTCGCTTGACCTTCCAAATGGGTCGGAAAATCCGTGATGGCCAAATCAGTATGCATAGACAACGCCTTGACGGACGCCCACGAACAAATTTGGCATTTTTGACGCCTAATCCCGATCACCCAAAAATGGTGTGTAATAGCACACTAAAAATCCAAGAAATGAGGCGATGCTCGCCGGCTCGCTTTGACCTTCCAAATGGGTCGGAAAATCCGTGATGGCCAACCGTGATGCATAGACAACGCCTTGACGGACGCCCACGAACAAATTTGGCATTTTTGACGCCGAATCCCGATCACCCAAAAATGGTGTGTAATAGCACACGAAAATCCAAGAAATGAGGCGATGCTCGCTTCGGCTCGCTTGACCTTCCAAATGGGTCGAAAATCCGTGATGGCCAACCGTATGCATAGACAACGCCTTGACGGACGCCCACGAACAAATTTGGCATTTTTGACGTCGGAATCCCGATCACCCAAAAAATGGTGTGTAATAGCACACGAAAATCCAAGAAATGAGGCGTATGCTCGCTTCGGGGCTCGTTTGACCTTCCAAATGGGTCGGAAAATCCGTGATGGCCAATTGTATGCATAGACAACGTCTTGACGGACGTCCACGAACAAATTTGGCATTTTTGACGTCGAAATCCCGATCACCCAAAAATGGTGTGTAATAGCACACGAAAATCCAAACACTGAGGCGTATGCTCGCTTCGGGGCTCGTTTGACCTTCCAAATGGGTCGGAAAATCCGTGATGGCCAACCGTATGCATAGACAACGTCTTGACGGACGTCCACGAACAAATTTGGCATTTTTGACGTCGAAATCCCGATCACCCAAAAATGGTGTGTAATAGCACACGAAAATCCAAACACTGAGGCGATGCTCGCTTCGGCTCGCTTGACCTTCCAAATGGGTCGGAAAATCCGTGATGGCCAAATCAGATGCATAGACAACGCCTTGACGGACGCCCACGAACAAATTTGGCATTTTTGACGCCTAATCCCGATCACCCAAAAATGGTGTGTAATAGCACACGAAAATCCAAGAAATGAGGCGTATGCTCGCCGGCTCGCTTTGACCTTCCAAATGGGTCGGAAAATCCGTGATGGCCAACCGTATGCATAGACAACGCCTTGACGGACGCCCACGAACAAATTTGGCATTTTTGACGCCGGAATCCCGATCACCCAAAAATGGTGTGTAATAGCACACTAAAAATCCAAGACATCGAGGCGTATGCTCGCTTCGGGCTCGCTTGACCTTCCAAATGGGTCGGAAAATCCGTGATGGCCAACCAGATGCATAGACAACGCCTTGACGGACGCCCACGAACAAATTTGGCATTTTTGACGCCGAATCCCGATCACCCAAAAAATGGTGTGTAATAGCACACTAAAATCCAAACAATGAGGCGTATGCTCGCTTCGGCTCGCTTGACCTTCCAAATGGGTCGGAAAATCCGTGATGGCCAACCGTGATGCATAGACAACGCCTTGACGGACGCCCACGAACAAATTTGGCATTTTTGACGCCTAATCCCGATCACCCAAAAATGGTGTGTAATAGCACACTAAAAATCCAAGAAATGAGGCGATGCTCGCTTCGGCTCGCTTTGACCTTCCAAATGGGTCGGAAAATCCGTGATGGCCAACCGTGATGCATAGACAACGCCTTGACGGACGCCCACGAACAAATTTTGGCATTTTTGACGCCGAATCCCGATCACCCAAAAATTGGTGTGTAATAGGAGAGGAAAATGGAAGAAATGAGGGGTATGCTCGCTTCGGCTCGCTTGACCTTCCAAATGGGTCGGAAAATCCGTGATGGCCAACCGTGATGCATAGACAACGCCTTGACGGACGCCCACGAACAAATTTGGCATTTTTGACGCCTAATCCCGATCACCCAAAAATGGTGTGTAATAGCACACGAAAATCCAAGACATCGAGGCGTATGCTCGCTTCGGGCTCGCTTTGACCTTCCAAATGGGTCGGAAAATCCGTGATGGCCAACCGTATGCATAGACAACGCCTTGACGGACGCCCACGAACAAATTTGGCATTTTTGACGCCGAATCCCGATCACCCAAAAAATGGTGTGTAATAGCACACTAAAAATCCAAGAAATGAGGCGATGCTCGCTTCGGCTCGCTTTGACCTTCCAAATGGGTCGGAAAATCCGTGATGGCCAACCGTATGCATAGACAACGCCTTGACGGACGCCCACGAACAAATTTGGCATTTTTGACGCCGAATCCCGATCACCCAAAAAATGGTGTGTAATAGCACACGAAAATCCAAGAAATGAGGCGATGCTCGCCGGCTCGCTTGACCTTCCAAATGGGTCGGAAAATCCGTGATGGCCAACCGTGATGCATAGACAACGCCTTGACGGACGCCCACGAACAAATTTGGCATTTTTGACGCCTAATCCCGATCACCCAAAAAATGGTGTGTAATAGCACACCTAAAATCCAAACAATGAGGCGATGCTCGCTTCGGCTCGCTTTGACCTTCCAAATGGGTCGGAAAATCCGTGATGGCCAAATCAGATGCATAGACAACGCCTTGACGGACGCCCACGAACAAATTTGGCATTTTTGACGCCGGAATCCCGATCACCCAAAAATGGTGTGTAATAGCACACTAAAAATCCAAACAATGAGGCGATGCTCGCTTCGGCTCGCTTTGACCTTCCAAATGGGTCGGAAAATCCGTGATGGCCAAATCAGATGCATAGACAACGCCTTGACGGACGCCCACGAACAAATTTGGCATTTTTGACGCCGGAATCCCGATCACCCAAAAAATGGTGTGTAATAGCACACGAAAATCCAAGAAATGAGGCGATGCTCGCTTCGAGCTCGCTTTGACCTTCCAAATGGGTCGAAAATCCGTGATGGCCAACCGTGATGCATAGACAACGCCTTGACGGACGCCCACGAACAAATTTGGCATTTTTGACGCCGAATCCCGATCACCCAAAAAATGGTGTGTAATAGCACACTAAAAATCCAAACACCGAGGCGATGCTCGCTTCGGCTCGCTTGACCTTCCAAATGGGTCGGAAAATCCGTGATGGCCAACCGTATGCATAGACAACGCCTTGACGGACGCCCACGAACAAATTTGGCATTTTTGACGCCGAATCCCGATCACCCAAAAAATGGTGTGTAATAGCACACGAAAATCCAAACACCGAGGCGATGCTCGCTTCGGCTCGCTTGACCTTCCAAATGGGTCGGAAAATCCGTGATGGCCAAATCAGATGCATAGACAACGCCTTGACGGACGCCCACGAACAAATTTGGCATTTTGACGCCGGAATCCCGATCACCCAAAAAATGGTGTGTAATAGCACACGAAAATCCAAGAAATGAGGCGTATGCTCGCTTCGGCTCGCTTGACCTTCCAAATGGGTCGGAAAATCCGTGATGGCCAACCGTATGCATAGACAACGCCTTGACGGACGCCCACGAACAAATTTGGCATTTTGACGCCGAATCCCGATCACCCAAAAATGGTGTGTAATAGCACAAGAAAATCCAAGAAATGAGGCGTATGCTCGCTTCGGGTCTCGTTTGACCTTCCAAATGGGTCGGAAAATCCGTGATGGCCAACCGTATGCATAGAAAACGTCTTGACGGACGTCCACGAACAAATTTGGCATTTTGACGCCTAATCCCGATCACCCAAAAAATGGTGTGTAATAGCACACGAAAATCCAAACAATGAGGCGATGCTCGCTTCGGCTCGCTTGACCTTCCAAATGGGTCGGAAAATCCGTGATGGCCAAATCAGATGCATAGACAACGCCTTGACGGACGCCCACGAACAAATTTGGCATTTTTGACGCCTAATCCCGATCACCCAAAAAATGGTGTGTAATAGCACACGAAAATCCAAGAAATGAGGCGTATGCTCGCTTCGGCTCGCTTGACCTTCCAAATGGGTCGGAAAATCCGTGATGGCCAACCGTGATGCATAGACAACGCCTTGACGGACGCCCACGAACAAATTTGGCATTTTTGACGCCGAATCCCGATCACCCAAAAATGGTGTGTAATAGCACACTAAAATCCAAGAAATGAGGCGTATGCTCGCTTCGGCTCGCTTTGACCTTCCAAATGGGTCGGAAAATCCGTGATGGCCAACCGTATGCATAGACAACGCCTTGACGGACGCCCACGAACAAATTTGGCATTTTTGACGCCGGAATCCCGATCACCCAAAAAATGGTGTGTAATAGCACACCTAAAATCCAAACATCGAGGCGATGCTCGCTTCGGCTCGCTTGACCTTCCAAATGGGTCGGAAAATCCGTGATGGCCAACCGTATGCATAGACAACGCCTTGACGGACGCCCACGAACAAATTTGGCATTTTTGACGCCGGAATCCCGATCACCCAAAAATGGTGTGTAATAGCACACTAAAATCCAAGAAATGAGGCGATGCTCGCTTCGGCTCGCTTTGACCTTCCAAATGGGTCGGAAAATCCGTGATGGCCAACCGTATGCATAGACAACGCCTTGACGGACGCCCACGAACAAATTTGGCATTTTTGACGCCTAATCCCGATCACCCAAAAAATGGTGTGTAATAGCACACGAAAATCCAAGAAATGAGGCGATGCTCGCTTCGGCTCGCTTGACCTTCCAAATGGGTCGGAAAATCCGTGATGGCCAACCGTGATGCATAGACAACGCCTTGACGGACGCCCACGAACAAATTTGGCATTTTTGACGCCGGAATCCCGATCACCCAAAAAATGGTGTGTAATAGCACACTAAAATCCAAGAAATGAGGCGATGCTCGCTTCGGCTCGCTTGACCTTCCAAATGGGTCGGAAAATCCGTGATGGCCAACCGTATGCATAGACAACGCCTTGACGGACGCCCACGAACAAATTTGGCATTTTTGACGCCGAATCCCGATCACCCAAAAATGGTGTGTAATAGCACACAAAATCCAAGAAATGAGGCGATGCTCGCCGGCTCGCTTGACCTTCCAAATGGGTCGGAAAATCCGTGATGGCCAACCGTATGCATAGACAACGCCTTGACGGACGCCCACGAACAAATTTGGCATTTTTGACGCCTAATCCCGATCACCCAAACAATGCTCTGTAATAGCACACTAAAATCCAAGAAATGAGGCGTATGCTCGCTTCGGGGCTCGCTTGACCTTCCAAATGGGTCGGAAAATCCGTGATGGCCAACCGTATGCATAGACAACGTCTTGACGGACGTCCACGAACAAATTTGGCATTTTTGACGTCGGAATCCCGATCACCCAAAAAATGGTGTGTAATAGCACACGAAAATCCAAACACTGAGGCGTATGCTCGCTTAGGGCTCGTTTGACCTTCCAAATGGTTCGGAAAATCCGTGATGGCCAACCGTATGCATAGACAACGTCTTGACGGACGTCCACGAACAAATTTGGCATTTTTGACGTCGGAATCCCGATCACCCAAAAAATGGTGTGTAATAGCACACGAAAATCCAAGAATCGAGGCGTATGCTCGCCGGGCTCGCTTTGACCTTCCAAATGGGTCGGAAAATCCGTGATGGCCAACCGTGATGCATAGACAACGCCTTGACGGACGCCCACGAACAAATTTGGCATTTTTGACGCCGGAATCCCGATCACCCAAAAAATGGTGTGTAATAGCACACGAAAATCCAAGAAATGAGGCGATGCTCGCTTCGGCTCGCTTGACCTTCCAAATGGGTCGGAAAATCCGTGATGGCCAACCGTGATGCATAGACAACGCCTTGACGGACGCCCACGAACAAATTTGGCATTTTTGACGCCGAATCCCGATCACCCAAAAAATGGTGTGTAATAGCACACTAAAATCCAAGAAATGAGGCGATGCTCGCTTCGGGCTCGCTTGACCTTCCAAATGGGTCGGAAAATCCGTGATGGCCAAATCAGATGCATAGACAACGCCTTGACGGACGCCCACGAACAAATTTGGCATTTTTGACGCCGGAATCCCGATCACCCAAAAAATGGTGTGTAATAGCACACTAAAATCCAAACACCGAGGCGATGCTCGCCGGCTCGCTTGACCTTCCAAATGGGTCGGAAAATCCGTGATGGCCAACCGTATGCATAGACAACGCCTTGACGGACGCCCACGAACAAATTTGGCATTTTTGACGCCGAATCCCGATCACCCAAAAATGGTGTGTAATAGCACACGAAAATCCAAACACCGAGGCGATGCTCGCCGGCTCGCTTGACCTTCCAAATGGGTCGGAAAATCCGTGATGGCCAACCGTATGCATAGACAACGCCTTGACGGACGCCCACGAACAAATTTGGCATTTTTGACGCCTAATCCCGATCACCCAAAAAATGGTGTGTAATAGCACACTAAAATCCAAGAAATGAGGCGATGCTCGCTTCGGCTCGCTTGACCTTCCAAATGGGTCGGAAAATCCGTGATGGCCAACCAGATGCATAGACAACGCCTTGACGGACGCCCACGAACAAATTTGGCATTTTGACGCCGAATCCCGATCACCCAAAAAATGGTGTGTAATAGCACACGAAAATCCAAACATCGAGGCGTATGCTCGCTTCGGCTCGCTTGACCTTCCAAATGGGTCGGAAAATCCGTGATGGCCAACCGTGATGCATAGACAACGCCTTGACGGACGCCCACGAACAAATTTGGCATTTTTGACGCCGAATCCCGATCACCCAAAAAATGGTGTGTAATAGCACACCTAAAATCCAAGAAATGAGGCGATGCTCGCTTCGGCTCGCTTTGACCTTCCAAATGGGTCGGAAAATCCGTGATGGCCAACCGTATGCATAGACAACGCCTTGACGGACGCCCACGAACAAATTTGGCATTTTTGACGCCTAATCCCGATCACCCAAAAAATGGTGTGTAATAGCACACGAAAATCCAAGAAATGAGGCGATGCTCGCTTCGGCTCGCTTGACCTTCCAAATGGGTCGGAAAATCCGTGATGGCCAACCGTGATGCATAGACAACGCCTTGACGGACGCCCACGAACAAATTTGGCATTTTTGACGCCTAATCCCGATCACCCAAAAAATGGTGTGTAATAGCACACGAAAATCCAAGACATCGAGGCGTATGCTCGCCGGCTCGCTTTGACCTTCCAAATGGGTCGGAAAATCCGTGATGGCCAACCGTGATGCATAGACAACGCCTTGACGGACGCCCACGAACAAATTTGGCATTTTTGACGCCGAATCCCGATCACCCAAAAAATGGTGTGTAATAGCACACGAAAATCCAAGAAATGAGGCGATGCTCGCTTCGGCTCGCTTTGACCTTCCAAATGGGTCGGAAAATCCGTGATGGCCAACCGTGATGCATAGACAACGCCTTGACGGACGCCCACGAACAAATTTGGCATTTTTGACGCCGGAATCCCGATCACCCAAAAAATGGTGTGTAATAGCACACTAAAAATCCAAGAAATGAGGCGATGCTCGCTTCGGCTCGCTTGACCTTCCAAATGGGTCGGAAAATCCGTGATGGCCAACCGTATGCATAGACAACGCCTTGACGGACGCCCACGAACAAATTTGGCATTTTTGACGCCGAATCCCGATCACCCAAAAAATGGTGTGTAATAGCACACGAAAATCCAAGAAATGAGGCGATGCTCGCTTCGGCTCGCTTGACCTTCCAAATGGGTCGGAAAATCCGTGATGGCCAACCGTATGCATAGACAACGCCTTGACGGACGCCCACGAACAAATTTGGCATTTTTGACGCCGAATCCCGATCACCCAAAAATGGTGTGTAATAGCACACGAAAATCCAAGAAATGAGGCGATGCTCGCTTCGGCTCGCTTGACCTTCCAAATGGGTCGGAAAATCCGTGATGGCCAACCGTATGCATAGACAACGCCTTGACGGACGCCCACGAACAAATTTGGCATTTTTGACGCCTAATCCCGATCACCCAAAAAATGGTGTGTAATAGCACACGAAAATCCAAGAAATGAGGCGTATGCTCGCCGGCTCGCTTTGACCTTCCAAATGGGTCGGAAAATCCGTGATGGCCAACCGTATGCATAGACAACGCCTTGACGGACGCCCACGAACAAATTTGGCATTTTTGACGCCGAATCCCGATCACCCAAAAATGGTGTGTAATAGCACACTAAAATCCAAACACTGAGGCGTATGCTCGCTTCGGGCCTCGTTTGACCTTCCAACTGGGTCGGAAAATCTGTGATGGCCAACCGTATGCATAGACAACGCCTTGACACACGACCACGAACAACTTTGGCATCTTTGCCGTCGGAGTCCCGATCACCCAAAAATGGTGTGTAATAGCACACTAAAAATCCAAGAAATGAGGCGTATGCTCGCTTCGGCTCGCTTGACCTTCCAAATGGGTCGGAAAATCCGTGATGGCCAAATCGTATGCATAGACAACGCCTTGACGGACGCCCACGAACAAATTTGGCATTTTTGACGCCGGAATCCCGATCACCCAAAAAATGGTGTGTAATAGCACACTAAAATCCAAGAAATGAGGCGATGCTCGCTTCTGGGCTCGTTTGACCTTCCAAATGGGTCGGAAAATCCGTGATGGCCAACCGTATGCATAGACAACGTCTTGACGGACGTCCACGAACAAATTTGGCATTTTTGACGTCGGAATCCCGATCACCCAAAAATGGTGTGTAATAGCACACGAAAATCCAAACACTGAGGCGTATGCTCGCTTCGGGGCTCGTTTGACCTTCCAAATGGGTCGGAAAATCCGCGATGGAAAACCGTATGCATAGACAACGTCTTGACGGACGTCCACGAACAAATTTGGCATTTTTGACGTCGGAATCCCGATCACCCAAAAAATGGTGTGTAATAGCACACGAAAATCCAAGAAATGAGGCGATGCTCGCTTCGGCTCGCTTGACCTTCCAAATGGGTCGGAAAATCCGTGATGGCCAACCGTGATGCATAGACAACGCCTTGACGGACGTCCACGAACAAATTTGGCATTTTTGACGTCGGAATTACGATCACCCAAAAAATGGTGTGTAATAGCACACAAAAATCCAAGAAATAAGGCGTATGCTCGCTTCGGCGCTCGTTTGACCTTCCAAATGGGTCGGAAAATCTGTGATGGCCAACCGTATGCATAGACAACGTCTTGACGGACGTCCACGAACAAATTTGGCATTTTTGACGTCGGAATCCCGATCACCCAAAAAATGGTGTGTAATAGCACACGAAAATCCAAGAAATGAGGCGTATGCTCGCTTCGGCTCGCTTTGACCTTCCAAATGGGTCGGAAAATCCGTGATGGCCAACCGTATGCATAGACAACGCCTTGACGGACGCCCACGAACAAATTTGGCATTTTTGACGCCGAATCCCGATCACCCAAAAAATGGTGTGTAATAGCAATACCGAAAATCCAAACATGAGGCGTATGCTCGCTTCGGCTCGCTTGACCTTCCAAATGGGTCGGAAAATCCGTGATGGCCAACCGTATGCATAGACAACGCCTTGACGGACGCCCACGAACAAATTTGGCATTTTTGACGCCTAATCCCGATCACCCAAAAAATGGTGTGTAATAGCACACGAAAATCCAAGAAATGAGGCGTATGCTCGCTTCGGCTCGCTTGACCTTCCAAATGGGTCGGAAAATCCGTGATGGCCAAACCAGATGCATAGACAACGCCTTGACGGACGCCCACGAACAAATTTGGCATTTTTGACGCCTAATCCCGATCACCCAAAAATGGTGTGTAATAGCACACGAAAATCCAAGAATGAGGCGATGCTCGCCGGCTCGCTTGACCTTCCAAATGGGTCGGAAAATCCGTGATGGCCAACCGTATGCATAGACAACGCCTTGACGGACGCCCACGAACAAATTTGGCATTTTTGACGCCGGAATCCCGATCACCCAAAAAATGGTGTGTAATAGCACACGAAAATCCAAACATGAGGCGATGCTCGCTTCGGCTCGCTTTGACCTTCCAAATGGGTCGGAAAATCCGTGATGGCCAACCGTATGCATAGACAACGCCTTGACGGACGCCCACGAACAAATTTGGCATTTTTGACGCCGAATCCCGATCACCCAAAAAATGGTGTGTAATAGCACACGAAAATCCAAGAAATGAGGCGATGCTCGCCGGCTCGCTTGACCTTCCAAATGGGTCGGAAAATCCGTGATGGCCAACCGTGATGCATAGACAACGCCTTGACGGACGCCCACGAACAAATTTGGCATTTTTGACGCCTAATCCCGATCACCCAAAAAATGGTGTGTAATAGCACACTAAAATCCAAGAAATGAGGCGATGCTCGCTTCAGGCTCGCTTGACCTTCCAAATGGGTCGGAAAATCCGTGATGGCCAACCGTGATGCATAGACAACGCCTTGACGGACGCCCACGAACAAATTTGGCATTTTTGACGCCGAATCCCGATCACCCAAAAAATGGTGTGTAATAGCACACGAAAATCCAAACATCGAGGCGTATGCTCGCTTCGGCTCGCTTGACCTTCCAAATGGGTCGGAAAATCCGTGATGGCCAACCGTATGCATAGACAACGCCTTGACGGACGCCCACGAACAAATTTGGCATTTTTGACGCCGGAATCCCGATCACCCAAAAAATGGTGTGTAATAGCACACGAAAATCCAAGACATCGAGGCGATGCTCGCTTCGGCTCGCTTGACCTTCCAAATGGGTCGGAAAATCCGTGATGGCCAACCGTGATGCATAGACAACGCCTTGACGGACGCCCACGAACAAATTTGGCATTTTTGACGCCTAATCCCGATCACCCAAAAAATGGTGTGTAATAGCACACGAAAATCCAAGAAATGAGGCGTATGCTCGCTTCGGCTCGCTTGACCTTCCAAATGGGTCGGAAAATCCGTGATGGCCAACCGTATGCATAGACAACGCCTTGACGGACGCCCACGAACAAATTTGGCATTTTTGACGCCGGAATCCCGATCACCCAAAAATGGTGTGTAATAGCACACGAAAATCCAAGAAATGAGGCGTATGCTCGCTTCGGCTCGCTTTGACCTTCCAAATGGGTCGGAAAATCCGTGATGGCCAACCGTGATGCATAGACAACGCCTTGACGGACGCCCACGAACAAATTTGGCATTTTTGACGCCGGAATCCCGATCACCCAAAAAATGGTGTGTAATAGCACACGAAAATCCAAGAAATGAGGCGATGCTCGCTTCGGCTCGCTTGACCTTCCAAATGGGTCGGAAAATCCGTGATGGCCAACCGTGATGCATAGACAACGCCTTGACGGACGCCCACGAACAAATTTGGCATTTTTGACGCCGAATCCCGATCACCCAAAAATGGTGTGTAATAGCACACGAAAATCCAAGAAATGAGGCGATGCTCGCTTCGGGCTCGCTTGACCTTCCAAATGGGTCGGAAAATCCGTGATGGCCAATCGTATGCATAGACAACGCCTTGACGGACGCCCACGAACAAATTTGGCATTTTTGACGCCGAATCCCGATCACCCAAAAATGGTGTGTAATAGCACACGAAAATCCAAACATGAGGCGATGCTCGCTTCGGCTCGCTTTGACCTTCCAAATGGGTCGGAAAATCCGTGATGGCCAACCGTATGCATAGACAACGCCTTGACGGACGCCCACGAACAAATTTGGCATTTTTGACGCCGAATCCCGATCACCCAAAAATGGTGTGTAATAGCACACGAAAATCCAAGAAATGAGGCGATGCTCGCTTCGGCTCGCTTTGACCTTCCAAATGGGTCGGAAAATCCGTGATGGCCAACCGTGATGCATAGACAACGCCTTGACGGACGCCCACGAACAAATTTGGCATTTTTGACGCCGGAATCCCGATCACCCAAAAAATGGTGTGTAATAGCACACTAAAATCCAAGAAATGAGGCGATGCTCGCTTCGCTCGCTTGACCTTCCAAATGGGTCGGAAAATCCGTGATGGCCAACCGTATGCATAGACAACGCCTTGACGGACGCCCACGAACAAATTTGGCATTTTTGACGCCGAATCCCGATCACCCAAAAAATGGTGTGTAATAGCACACCTAAAATCCAAGAATGAGGCGTATGCTCGCCGGCTCGCTTGACCTTCCAAATGGGTCGGAAAACTGCGTGATGGCCAACCGTATGCATAGACAACGCTTGACGGACGCCCACGAACAAATTTGGCATTTTTGACGCCGGAATCCCGATCACCCAAAAAATGGTGTGTAATAGCACACGAAAATCCAAGAAATGAGGCGTATGCTCGCTTCGGCTCGCTTGACCTTCCAAATGGGTCGGAAAATCCGTGATGGCCAACCGTATGCATAGACAACGCCTTGACGGACGCCCACGAACAAATTTGGCATTTTTGACGCCGAATCCCGATCACCCAAAAAATGGTGTGTAATAGCACACGAAAATCCAAGAAATGAGGCGATGCTCGCTTCGGCTCGCTTTGACCTTCCAAATGGGTCGGAAAATCCGTGATGGCCAAATCAGTGATGCATAGACAACGCCTTGACGGACGCCCACGAACAAATTTGGCATTTTTGACGCCTAATCCCGATCACCCAAAAAATGGTGTGTAATAGCACACGAAAATCCAAACAATGAGGCGATGCTCGCTTCGGCTCGCTTGACCTTCCAAATGGGTCGGAAAATCCGTGATGGCCAACCAGATGCATAGACAACGCCTTGACGGACGCCCACGAACAAATTTGGCATTTTTGACGCCTAATCCCGATCACCCAAAAAATGGTGTGTAATAGCACACAAAAATCCAAACACTGAGGCGATGCTCGCCGGCTCGCTTGACCTTCCAAATGGGTCGGAAAATCCGTGATGGCCAACCGTATGCATAGACAACGCCTTGACGGACGCCCACGAACAAATTTGGCATTTTTGACGCCGGAATCCCGATCACCCCAAAAATGGTGTGTAATAGCACACGAAAATCCAAGAAATGAGGCGATGCTCGCTTCGGCTCGCTTTGACCTTCCAAATGGGTCGGAAAATCCGTGATGGCCAACCGTGATGCATAGACAACGCCTTGACGGACGCCCACGAACAAATTTGGCATTTTTGACGCCGAATCCCGATCACCCAAAAATGGTGTGTAATAGCACACGAAAATCCAAGAAATGAGGCGATGCTCGCTTCGGCTCGCTTGACCTTCCAAATGGGTCGGAAAATCCGTGATGGCCAACCAGATGCATAGACAACGCCTTGACGGACGCCCACGAACAAATTTGGCATTTTTGACGCCGGAATCCCGATCACCCAAAAAATGGTGTGTAATAGCACACGAAAATCCAAGAAATGAGGCGTATGCTCGCTTCGGCTCGCTTTGACCTTCCAAATGGGTCGGAAAATCCATGATGGCCAACCGTGATGCATAGACAACGCCTTGACGGACGCCCACGAACAAATTTGGCATTTTTGACGCCGAATCCCGATCACCCAAAAAATGGTGTGTAATAGCACACGAAAATCCAAGAAATGAGGCGTATGCTCGCCGGCTCGCTTTGACCTTCCAAATGGGTCGGAAAATCCGTGATGGCCAACCGTGATGCATAGACAACGCCTTGACGGACGCCCACGAACAAATTTGGCATTTTTGACGCCGGAATCCCGATCACCCAAAAAATGGTGTGTAATAGCACACGAAAATCCAAGAAATGAGGCGATGCTCGCCGGCTCGCTTGACCTTCCAAATGGGTCGGAAAATCCGTGATGGCCAACCGTATGCATAGACAACGCCTTGACGGACGCCCACGAACAAATTTGGCATTTTTGACGCCTAATCCCGATCACCCAAAAATGGTGTGTAATAGCACACAAAAATCCAAGAAATGAGGCGATGCTCGCCGGCTCGCTTGACCTTCCAAATGGGTCGGAAAATCCGTGATGGCCAACCGTGATGCATAGACAACGCCTTGACGGACGCCCACGAACAAATTTGGCATTTTTGACGCCTAATCCCGATCACCCAAAAATGGTGTGTAATAGCACACTAAAATCCAAACATCGAGGCGTATGCTCGCTTCGGCTCGCTTGACCTTCCAAATGGGTCGGAAAATCCGTGATGGCCAACCGTGATGCATAGACAACGCCTTGACGGACGCCCACGAACAAATTTGGCATTTTTGACGCCTAATCCCGATCACCCAAAAAATGGTGTGTAATAGCACACGAAAATCCAAACATCGAGGCGATGCTCGCCGGCTCGCTTGACCTTCCAAATGGGTCGGAAAATCCGTGATGGCCAACAGTATGCATAGGCAACGCCTTGTCGGCCGGCCACGAACAAATTTGGCATTTTTGACGGTGGAATCCTGATCACCGAAAAAATGGTGTGTAATAGCACACGAAAATCCAAGACATGAGGCGTATGCTCGCTTCGGCTCGCTTGACCTTCCAAATGGGTCGGAAAATCCGTGATGGCCAACCGTGATGCATAGACAACGCCTTGACGGACGCCCACGAACAAATTTGGCATTTTTGACGCTAATCCCGATCACCCAAAAATGGTGTGTAATAGCACACTAAAATCCAAGAAATGAGGCGATGCTCGCTTCGGCTCGCTTGACCTTCCAAATGGGTCGGAAAATCCGTGATGGCCAACCGTATGCATAGACAACGCCTTGACGGACGCCCACGAACAAATTTGGCATTTTTGACGCTGAATCCCGATCACCCAAAAAATGGTGTGTAATAGCACACGAAAATCCAAGAAATGAGGCGATGCTCGCTTCGGCTCGCTTTGACCTTCCAAATGGGTCGGAAAATCCGTGATGGCCAACCGTATGCATAGACAACGCCTTGACGGACGCCCACGAACAAATTTGGCATTTTGACGCCTAATCCCGATCACCCAAAAAATGGTGTGTAATAGCACACTAAAATCCAAGAAATGAGGCGATGCTCGCTTCGGGCTCGCTTGACCTTCCAAATGGGTCGGAAAATCCGTGATGGCCAATCAGTATGCATAGACAACGCCTTGACGGACGCCCACGAACAAATTTGGCATTTTTGACGCCGAATCCCGATCACCCAAAAAATGGTGTGTAATAGCACACGAAAATCCAAGAAATGAGGCGATGCTCGCTTCGGCTCGCTTGACCTTCCAAATGGGTCGGAAAATCCGTGATGGCCAACCGTATGCATAGACAACGCCTTGACGGACGCCCACGAACAAATTTGGCATTTTTGACGCCGAATCCCGATCACCCAAAAAATGGTGTGTAATAGCACACTAAAATCCAAGAAATGAGGCGATGCTCGCTTCGGCTCGCTTGACCTTCCAAATGGGTCGGAAAATCCGTGATGGCCAACCGTATGCATAGACAACGCCTTGACGGACGCCCACGAACAAATTTGGCATTTTTGACGCCTAATCCCGATCACCCAAAAAATGGTGTGTAATAGCACACGAAAATCCAAGAAATGAGGCGATGCTCGCTTCGGCTCGCTTTGACCTTCCAAATGGGTCGGAAAATCCGCGGATGGCCAACCGTATGCATAGACAACGCCTTGACGGACGCCCACGAACAAATTTGGCATTTTTGACGCCGAATCCCGATCACCCAAAAAATGGTGTGTAATAGCACACGAAAATCCAAGAAATGAGGCGTATGCTCGCTGGGCTCGCTTGACCTTCCAAATGGGTCGGAAAATCCGTGATGGCCAACCGTATGCATAGACAACGCCTTGACGGACGCCCACGAACAAATTTGGCATTTTTGACGCCTAATCCCGATCACCCAAAAAATGGTGTGTAATAGCACACTAAAATCCAAGAAATGAGGCGTATGCTCGCCGGCTCGCTTTGACCTTCCAAATGGGTCGGAAAATCCGTGATGGCCAACCGTGATGCATAGACAACGCCTTGACGGACGCCCACGAACAAATTTTGGCATTTTTGACGCCTAATCCCGATCACCCAAAAAATGGTGTGTAATAGCACACGAAAATCCAAGAATGAGGCGTATGCTCGCCGGGCTCGCTTGACCTTCCAAATGGGTCGGAAAATCCGTGATGGCCAACCGTATGCATAGACAACGCCTTGACGGACGCCCACGAACAAATTTGGCATTTTTGACGCCTAATCCCGATCACCCAAAAAATGGTGTGTAATAGCACACTAAAATCCAAGAAATGAGGCGATGCTCGCCGGCTCGCTTGACCTTCCAAATGGGTCGAAAATCCGTGATGGCCAACCGTGATGCATAGACAACGCCTTGACGGACGCCCACGAACAAATTTGGCATTTTTGACGCCGGAATCCCGATCACCCAAAAATGGTGTGTAATAGCACACGAAAATCCAAGAAATGAGGCGATGCTCGCCGGCTCGCTTTGACCTTCCAAATGGGTCGGAAAATCCGTGATGGCCAATCGTGATGCATAGACAACGCCTTGACGGACGCCCACGAACAAATTTGGCATTTTTGACGCCGAATCCCGATCACCCAAAAAATGGTGTGTAATAGCACACGAAAATCCAAGAAATGAGGCGATGCTCGCTTCGGCTCGCTTGACCTTCCAAATGGGTCGGAAAATCCGTGATGGCCAACCGTGATGCATAGACAACGCCTTGACGGACGCCCACGAACAAATTTGGCATTTTTGACGCCGGAATCCCGATCACCCAAAAATGGTGTGTAATAGCACACGAAAATCCAAGAAATGAGGCGATGCTCGCTTCGGCTCGCTTGACCTTCCAAATGGGTCGGAAAATCCGTGATGGCCAACCGTATGCATAGACAACGCCTTGACGGACGCCCACGAACAAATTTGGCATTTTTGACGCCGAATCCCGATCACCCAAAAAATGGTGTGTAATAGCACACTAAAATCCAAACACCGAGGCGATGCTCGCCGGCTCGCTTGACCTTCCAAATGGGTCGGAAAATCCGTGATGGCCAACCGTATGCATAGACAACGCCTTGACGGACGCCCACGAACAAATTTGGCATTTTTGACGCCGAATCCCGATCACCCAAAAATGGTGTGTAATAGCACACGAAAATCCAAACATGAGGCGTATGCTCGCTTCGGCTCGCTTGACCTTCCAAATGGGTCGAAAACTCCGTGATGGCCAACCGTATGCATAGACAACGCCTTGACGGACGCCCACGAACAAATTTGGCATTTTTGACGCCGAATCCCGATCACCCAAAAATGGTGTGTAATAGCACACGAAAATCCAAGAAATGAGGCGTATGCTCGCTTCGGCTCGCTTTGACCTTCCAAATGGGTCGGAAAATCCGTGATGGCCAACCGTATGCATAGACAACGCCTTGACGGACGCCCACGAACAAATTTGGCATTTTTGACGTCGGAATCCCGATCACCCAAAAAATGGTGTGTAATAGCACACGAAAATCCAAAGAAATGAGGCGTATGCTCGCTTCGGGGCTCGTTTGACCTTCCAAATGGGTCGGAAAATCCGTGATGGCCAACCGTATGCATATACAACGTCTTGACGGACGTCCACGAACAAATTTGGCATTTTTGACATCTGAATCCCGATCACCCAAAAATGGTGTGTAATAGCACACGAAAATCAAAGAAATGAGGCGTATGCTCGCTTCGGGGCTCGTTTGACCTTCCAAATGGGTCGGAAAATCCGTGATGGCCAAATCAGATGCATAGACAACGCCTTGACGGACGCCCACGAACAAATTTGGCATTTTTGACGCCGAATCCCGATCACCCAAAAAATGGTGTGTAATAGCACTTGAAAATCCAAGAAATGAGGCGATGCTCGCTTCGGCTCGCTTGACCTTCCAAATGGGTCGGAAACTCCGTGCTGGCCACCCGTATCCATATCCAACGCCTTGACGGACGTCCCCGAACTAATTTGTCTTTTTTGACGCCGGAATCCCGATCACCCAAAAATGGTGTGTAATAGCACACGAAAATCCAAGAAATGAGGCGTATGCTCGCTTCGGCTCGCTTTGACCTTCCAAATGGGTCGGAAAATCCGTGATGGCCAACCGTATGCATAGACAACGCCTTGACGGACGCCCACGAACAAATTTGGCATTTTTGACGCCGAATCCCGATCACCCTAAAAATGGTGTGTAATAGCACACGAAAATCCAAGAAATGAGGCGATGCTCGCTTCGGCTCGCTTTGACCTTCCAAATGGGTCGGAAAATCCGTGATGGCCAACCGTGATGCATAGACAACGCCTTGACGGACGCCCACGAACAAATTTGGCATTTTTGACGCCGAATCCCGATCACCCAAAAAATGGTGTGTAATAGCACACGAAAATCCAAGAAATGAGGCGTATGCTCGCCGGCTCGCTTTGACCTTCCAAATGGGTCGGAAAATCCGTGATGGCCAACCGTATGCATAGACAACGCCTTGACGGACGCCCACGAACAAATTTGGCATTTTTGACGCCGAATCCCGATCACCCAAAAAATGGTGTGTAATAGCACACGAAAATCCAAGAAATGAGGCGATGCTCGCCGGCTCGCTTGACCTTCCAAATGGGTCGGAAAATCCGTGATGGCCAACCGTGATGCATAGACAACGCCTTGACGGACGCCCACGAACAAATTTGGCATTTTTGACGCCGGAATCCCGATCACCCAAAAAAGGTGTGTAATAGCACACCTAAAATCCAAGAAATGAGGCGATGCTCGCTTCGGCTCGCTTGACCTTCCAAATGGGTCGGAAAATCCGTGATGGCCAACCGTGATGCATAGACAACGCCTTGACGGACGCCCACGAACAAATTTGGCATTTTTGACGCCGAATCCCGATCACCCAAAAAATGGTGTGTAATAGCACACGAAAATCCAAGAAATGAGGCGATGCTCGCTTCGGCTCGCTTGACCTTCCAAATGGGTCGGAAAATCCGTGATGGCCAACCGTGATGCATAGACAACGCCTTGACGGACGCCCACGAACAAATTTTGGCATTTTTGACGCCGAATCCCGATCACCCAAAAAATGGTGTGTAATAGCACACTAAAATCCAAGAAATGAGGCGATGCTCGCTTCGGCTCGCTTGACCTTCCAAATGGGTCGGAAAATCCGTGATGGCCAACCGTATGCATAGACAACATCTTGACGGACGCCCACGAACAAATTTGGCATTTTTGACGCCGAATCCCGATCACCCAAAAATGGTGTGTAATAGCACACGAAAATCCAAACACCGAGGCGTATGCTCGCTTCGGCTCGCTTGACCTACCAAATGGGTCGGAAAATCCGTGATGGCCAATCGTGATGCATAGACAACGCCTTGAAGGACGCCCACGAACAAATTTGGCATTTTTGACGCCGAATCCCGATCACCCAAAAAATGGTGTGTAATAGCACACGAAAATCCAAGAAATGAGGCGTATGCTCGCTTCGGCTCGCTTTGACCTTCCAAATGGGTCGGAAAATCCGTGATGGCCAACCGTATGCATAGACAACGCCTTGACGGACGCCCACGAACAAATTTGGCATTTTGACGCCGGAATCCCGATCACCCAAAAATGGTGTGTAATAGCACACGAAAATCCAAGAAATGAGGCGTATGCTCGCTTCGGCTCGCTTGACCTTCCAAATGGGTCGGAAAATCCGTGATGGCCAACCGTGATGCATAGACAACGCCTTGACGGACGCCCATGAACAAATTTGGCATTTTTGACGCCGAATCCCGATCACCCAAAAAATGGTGTGTAATAGCACACGAAAATCCAAACACCGAGGCGATGCTCGCTTCGGCTCGCTTGACCTTCCAAATGGGTCGGAAAATCCGTGATGGCCAACCGTGATGCATAGACAACGCCTTGACGGACGCCCACGAACAAATTTGGCATTTTTGACTTCGAATCCCAATCACCCAAAAAATGGTGTGTAATAGCACACTAAAAATCCAAGAAATGAGCCGTATGCTCGCCGGCTCGCTTTGACCTTCCAAATGGGTCGGAAAATCCGTGATGGACAAATCAGATGCATAGACAACGCCTTGACGGACGCCCACGAACAAATTTGGCATTTTTGACGCCGAATCCCGATCACCCAAAAAATGGTGTGTAATAGCACACGAAAATCCAAGAAATGAGGCGTATGCTCGCTTCGGGGCTCGTTTGACCTTCCAAATGGGTCGGAAAATCCGTGATGGCCAACCGTATGCATAGACAACATCTTGACGGACGTCCACGAACAAAATTGGCATTTTTGACGTCGGAATCCCGATCACCCAAAAAATGGTGTGTAATAGCAAACGAAAATCCAAACACTGAGGCGTATGCTCGCTTCGGAGCTCGTTTGACCTTTCAAATGGGTCAGAAAATCCGTGATGGCCAACCGTATGCATAGACAACGTCTTGACGGACGTCCATGAACAAATTTGGCATTTTTGACGTCGGAATCCCGATCACCCCAAAAATGGTGTGTAATAGCACACGAAAATCCAAGAAATGAGGCGTATTCTCGCCGGCTCGCTTGACCTTCCAAATGGGTCGGAAAATCCGTGATGGCCAACCATACGCATAGACAACGTCTTGACGGACGTCCACGAACAAATTTGGCATTTTTGACGTCGGAATCCCGATCACCCCAAAAATGGTGTGTAATAGCACACGAAAATCCAAGAAATGAGGCGTATGCTCGCTTCGGGGCTCGTTTGACCTTCCAAATGGGTCGGAAAATCCGTGATGGCCAACCTTATGCATAGACAACGTCTTGACGGACGTCCACGAACAAATTTGGCATTTTTGACGAGGGAATCTCGATCACCCAAAAAATGGTGTGTAATAGCACACGTAAATCCAAGAAATGAGGCGTATGCTCGCTTCGGGGCTCGTTTGACCTTCCAAATGGGTTGGAAAATCCGTGATGGCCAACCGTATGCATAGATAACGTCTTGACGGACGTCCACGAACAAATTTGGCATTTTTGACGTCGGAATCCCGATCACCCAAAAAATGGTGTGTAATAGCACACGAAAATCCAAGAAATGAGGCGATGCTCGCTTCGGCTCGCTTGACCTTCCAAATGGGTTGGAAAATCCGTGATGGCCAACCGTGATGCATAAACAACGCCTTGATGGACGCCCACGAACAAATTTGGCATTTTTGACGCCGAATCCCGATCACCCAAAAAATGGTGTGTAATAGCACACTAAAATCCAAGAAATGAGGCGATGCTCGCTTCGGCTCGCTTGACCTTCCAAATGGGTCGGAAAATTCGTGATGGCCAACCGTATGCATAGACAACGCCTTGACGGACGCCCACGAACAAATTTGGCATTTTTGACGCCTAATCCCGATCACCCAAAAAATGGTGTGTAATAGCACACGAAAATCCAAGAAATGAGGCGATGCTCGCCGGCTCGCTTTGACCTTCCAAATGGGTCGGAAAATCCGTGATGGCCAACCTTATGCATAGACAACGCCTTGAAAGACGCCCACGAACAAATTTGGCATTTTTGACGCCTAATCCCGATCACCCAAAAATGGTGTGTAATAGCACACTAAAATCCAAGAAATGAGGCGATGCTCGCCGGCTCGCTTGACCTTCCAAATGGGTCGGAAAATCCGTGATGGCCAACCGTATGCATAGACAACGCCTTGACGGACGCCCACGAACAAATTTGGCATTTTTGACGCCTAATCCCGATCACCCAAAAAATGGTGTGTAATAGCACACTAAAATCCAAGAAATGAGGCGATGCTCGCTTCGGCTCGCTTGACCTTCCAAATGGGTCGGAAAATCCGTGATGGCCAACCGTATGCATAGACAACGCCTTGACGGGCGCCCATGAACAAATTTGGCATTTTTGATCGATATACCGTGGTTTCACTGATAATTAATGCTTTTTCCTTAAGTTTAGTGTGTCCAAAAGCCTTTTGTGCTAATTTTGATGTAAGTTTCTCGTTGTTTTGCAGAAATCTGGCCCAAAGTCAATGCGGAGATTTTGAGCGAAAATTGCGTAAGAGACCACCTACGGAGCTTATGACGGTCCGTCGTGCTTGTGACGGTCCGTAGGTGGCAGCCAGAGAGTAGCCGGCCAAGGAAGATGGGGAAGTCTCACCAAGTGTGGGATTACGGCTTGTGACGGTCCGCCATGGCTATGACGGTCCGCCCCGCAGTCCGCTGTGAAGATCGCAGAAGTGATCCCAGCATCTGCATTCCAGGAGTTGAAGTATTTTGAACGAAGACCTCGACCGACCGTCAGCCTATGACGGTCCGTCACACTTGCCGCCGAGGGGAATGAAGAAAGCACCAAGAAATTGGACAAGTGTGGGACGACGGGCCCACGACGGTCCGTCATGACTACGACGGTCCGTCATGGTCCGCCGACCCACCGCTGCTTTGGCAGATTTCCGTAAATTAGAATCCTTGTTTAATTAGGTTTTTATTTTTTATAAATAGTTCAAAACCTCGCTTTTGGGGTTAGACTCTTTGATTATAAAATTCCATATAGTTAGACTTTGTGATTATTAGACTTGGTGTTTTTGAGTGTTTGATTATTGGAGATTGATACAAGTGATTTTTGGTGATTAATCAAGCATATTTTCGGACTTTATTCTTTCTCATTGAAGTAAGTACATGAATTCTAATTTAACAGATTTGAATATCAGGTTTATGGCTATGAGTAACTAAATTCCATAACTAGGGTTGTGGGAACCATAGGCAAATAATGAGATAAACCCTAACTAAAATAACAATTCTAGAATAGTGTCTTGCATGTATTAATAATTCTTTCGCTTAGAAGTCTTTTTAACGGATGATCGACGTTAGAACTCGCTTTAATGCTACTTGCCGGACCAAGGAGGTAGATAATAGGAAAAGAATTATTAACATAGATTTAGTTTATACTATCTAATAGGCTAGTATTGATTGGTACGAGGTGATAACTTAGTCAAATATCGAATACGATGCTTAATATGAGGTAAAGATAAGGGTTAGGAAAGCAACACACGAGCCGACCAAGGTGCGGAGTGAGATTTTCTAGATGCCGCATCAAGGATTTAGAAATACATAACTTATCACTTTGCATGCAAGATACTAGGAAAGAATTGTTATAGTTAGAATTATCGAAGTTACAAACTGTGGGGAACACGAAACCCTAGTTACTTTAATTCATTGATTAACACCCAATATTAAAAGTCATTAACTGCCTCTTTCAATTACATTAGTTATTTTCACTCATTAGGTAATGCAAACCCCCCTTTTTATATTTTTACTCTCCAAGAAAGTTATTGACCAAACGATAGTAATACTAGGTTAAAGTTAAGTCTAGACTATTTTCCTCGTGGGAACGATCCCAACCTCACTAGTTGGGTTATTTACTTGACACGACCGCTTTACTTCTCATTTGAGAAGTAAGTTTGAGCGTATCAAATTTTATGCCACGCCGGGAATTTAGCTTTTAGATTAACTTGAACTTATTACTATAGTTTAGTTGATATTTTCTTGATTTTACTTTGTTTTATTGTTTTTGATTTCCTTGCAGAATTATCCTCCTTGTATGCCAAATACACGGAGAGGAAGAGAACCGCTGGTCCCCTACGATCACGAGCCAGAACGCACATCGCTAAACATGAATCGTGAATTTGGGAATCAATGATGAGGATCCAAACCGTAACATCCCAGCCCGGCCGATGTTCATGGTCGATGTTACCCGATGCTCGTGGTGAACATCAACAGAGGGGATGTAATCCCGCCCACGGCCCCAAGCATACTACAGAGGCTATGATAACATAGCAGATTCTGACGGGCCACCGGGTTTTGCCTCCTCTACCTACAGGCCACACTTTTGTGGTAACTAGTAGTCTGATGCAAATGCTCACTGCCAGAGGTTTGTTTTCAGGGCTACCTTCTGAGGATCCACATGCCCATATAGCTAAGGTAAGGGAAGTGTGTAAGAGTTGTGTGGGGAGGCCTGATTTGGATTTAGATGTAATAGGTCTCAGAGTGTTTCCTCTCTCACTGACGGGAGAGGCTGCTATGTGGTTCACTGAGCTCCCATACAACTCCATCTTCACATGGAATCAACTACGAGATGTCTTCTTAGCACGCTACTATCCGGTCTCCAAGAAATTAAACCACAAAGACAAGGTGAACAACTTTGTGGCACTACCAGGAGAGTCGCTTAGTAGTTCTTGGGATCGATTCACCTCATTCTTGAGAAGTGTTCCAAACCACCGCATTGATGATGAGTCACCGAAAGAATACTTCTATCGGGACAAGATGATAACAATAAAGCGTTGTTGGACACTATAGCAGTGGATCTTATGGAGAATGCCCTTATGCCGAGATTGCCGAGAAATTAGAGAAAATCTCTCAGAATAACAAAGCTTGGTGTACTAGGAAGTCCGATACAGGAGAAACACCTTCGCAAGGCACCCACTCACAACCCAAACACAGATGATATTCGTGGAAGAAATGGCTCGATGAGAACCGAGCTTGGGTTGGTACTAAAACATGTCGTTGGGGTGCGTAAAAGGTAAATGCAATAACTATTTGGCTAAACCACCACCTCCAAATGATGAGTGTTATTATGAGGAGGATTCCTATGCAGAAATGAACAGACGGGGTTTCACCAAGTGCCCAAGGCTCTAATCAGAAAATTGGCGCCAAGGTCAAGGGAACCAAGGTCGAACTATGGTAACTACAATCGCGAGGGTCATTATGTCCGAGATGGAAACTACAATCGCGACAACAACTTCAACAGTGGTAGCTATGGTAATGTAAACGACAGAATGGACCCTATGTTCCTCCTCAAAATCGTGAAGTTACTCCCTGTGATGGTGGAGGTAGTATGTCGCGAGTTGAGGATATGTTGCATAAAATGACGAGGAGGTTCGATGCTAGTGATGAGCAAAATAAAGAGTCGAGGAATGATCTAGCGTATTGGGCAAAAAGTTGATACCCATGCAATATCAATTAAGCAACTTGAGTTACAATTGGCCCAATTATCTGAATCGTGGAACACACTGCAACCGGCACTCTTCCTAGCAACACCGCCCAAAATCCGAAATGATGGACATTGTATGGCAATTACTACTCATGTGGCAAGCAAACCATTGATCCACCTATGCCATCCGATGAGAATAAGGTGACAACAGAATCCGATAAAGTGGTAGAAGTTGATGTCAATTAGATGATAACCCCGCAAAGATGTCAAGTGCCTAAAAAGGTGACTCCTATGCCTAGGCCACCACCCCCATTTCCTCGTAGATTAGTGAAAAACCGAGGATGGTAAATACCGCGCTTTATAACAATGTTGAAGCAACTTTCTATCAATGTCCCTTTGGTAGAAGCTTTAGAACAAATGCCCTGCTACGCCAAGTTTATGAAAGATCTGGGTCACAAAGAAAAGATCGGTCACTTTTGAGGATGATGATAGAATGCAAAGATTGTAGTGCTATTGCTACAAGATCTCTGGTCCAAAAGAAAGAAGATCCGGTGCGCTCACCATTCCTTGTACAATCGGCTATTACATTTTATAAAGCATTATGTGATCCTGGCAAGCATAAATCTCATGCCCTCTCAATTTACAAGAAGTTGGGTTTGGGTGATCCAAAACCCATCATGACGCGGCTATCGATGGCCGATCGAACAAAGAAACGGCCTATAGGGATACTCCACGATGTGTTAGTAAAAGTGGAGTCGCTCATATTTCCAGCAGATTTTGTTATTCTTGATTGCGGTCGATTTTGAAGTGCCCATTATTCTTGGGAGGCCATTCCTTGCTACGGAAGAGCCTTAGTAGACATGGAAAAGGGGCAGTATGAAATTTCACTGAACAACGAGGAAGTAACCTTTAACATTTGTAGGTCCATGAAGCAGAGTGGTGAGCTCCAATCGCATCCGCGATATCCTACAACATGGGTGAGACATTTGAGACACAAATTGAAGAACGCCTAGGTGTCGAAGCATTAGCGGCAAAGTGATAATGAACTTTGATAGCGATTGCATCAAGAGTATGAGTCATTAGTCGCCGCTTCTTGACCGAGGTGATGTTCGGTTTAAACCAAAGAAATTTGAGCTTGATATGAAGAATCGCGAGTCCCCACCCGCTAAACCATCTATAGAGGAAGCTCCAAAATTAGAACTAAAAGCTCTCCCACCTCATCTCGTATGAATTCTTAGGAAAGGGTGACACTTTGCCGGAATCATCAAGGCCGACTTGGATGCACAACAAAGTTCAGAGTTTGGTGACGGACTAAAAAGGTTCAAAAGAGCTATTGGGTGGACTATCATGACATTATCGATTCCCCGGTATTTGCTCTCATAAAATCCAACTCATGCCTTATCATAAGCCGAGTGTCGAGCACCGTAGACGCTGAACCCTCCTATGCAAAGAGGTTGTGAAGAAGGAAATCATCAAGTGGTTGGATGCCTGAGTCATATATCCAATCGCCGATAGTAGTTGGGTATGCCCGCTCAAAGGTGTACCTAAGAAAGGGGGAATGACCGTGGGTCCCCAACGAAAAGAATGAACTTGTCCCAATGAGACCGTTACTCGGATGGAGGGTGTGTATGGATTACCGTGAACCTAACTCATGGATCTAAAGATCATTTTCCTATGCCCTTCATGGACCGATGTTGGATAGACTTGCCTTAAAAGGGTGGTATTGTTTTCGATGGGTATTCGGGTATAATCGCATTTCTATCGCACTGTAAGATCAAGAGAAAACCACCTTCACTTGTCCATACGGGACTTTATGCTCGTAAGAATGCCGCTTGGGTTGTGCAATGCACCCGCAACCTTTCGTAGATGTATGATGTCAATATTTTCCGACATGGTGGAGGATACTATAGAGGTTTTTATGGATGATTTTTCCGTGGTTGGTGATTCATTTGAGCGATGCTTGACCAATTTATCCGAGGTTCTTAAGAGATGCGAAGACCGCAACTGTACTAAATCGGGAAAAGTGTCATTTCATGGTGAAAGAGGGTATTGTGTTGGGTCATCGATTTCGTAAAAGGGTATAGAGGTTGATCGAGCTAAAGTTGAGGTAATAGAGAGACTTCCGCCGATCTCTCGTGGAAAGGTGTGAGAAGCTTTCTTGGGCATGCAGTTTTTATCTGAGATTCATCAAAGACTTTTTCAAAGATTGCACACCCATTGTGCAAATTACCATCGAGAAAGAATGTAAATTTTGTTTTGATGAGTCCTGCCTTAAAGCATTCGTGAGCTAAAAGAGAAGTTAGTGTCCAGACCTATTATTATTTCTCCTGATTGGAACACCATTTGAGGTAATGTGCGATGCTAGTGGGGTGGCTCTTGGTGTAGTATTGGGACAGAGAAGAAACAAAATCCTTCACCCAATTTACTATGCTAGTAAAGCCCTAAATGAAGCCCGTAAGAACTACACAAAGGATCGAGCAAGAACTCCTCGCAGTAGTCTTTGCTTTTGAGAAATTTCGCCCTACTTGCTAGGTACTAGAGTCATAGTGCATACCGACCATTCAAATGAGATATTTGATGGCAAAAGGATGCGAAACCAAGGCCGATTCGCTGGGTATTATCAGCAAGAATTTGACTTTGAAGTGTCGATAGAAAAGTGGACCGAAAATCAAGTTGCCGATCATTTGTCCCGCCTGAGGATGAAGCTATGAGAGAGTTAGGGATAAGACTGACATTGATGATACTTTCCCCGATGAACATGTATTGGCCGCTTCACAAGACTTGATTCCATGGTTCGCAGACTTTGCTAACTATCCGCTAGTGATATTGTTCCATCGCACTTGTCCTTTCATCAAAGGAAAAGTTCATGTATGATGTGAAGAAGTTCTTTGGGATGAACCATACTTGTATAGAAGTTGTGCCGACGCTTATTCGGCGCCAGGTGCCGTAATGTGAAATGTCGAGTGTAATCGAGGCATGCCATTCTTCACCGCTGGCGGACATCACAAAGGGTATCCGAACCGCCACAAGATATTGCAATGTGGTTACTATTGGCCAACTCTTCATCAAGATGCTCATGGGTTTGCTAAATCATGTGACAAATGTCAACGAGACGGTGGTATTTCAAGAAAGCAAGAGCTCCTCTCAACCCCATTCTTGTGATCGAAGTTATTTGATGTGTGGGGTATTGACTTTACGGGCCCTTTGTGAGTTCTCATGGGATGAAGTACATTCTTGTAGCAATGATTATGTATCTAAATGGGTCGGGCCATAGCTCTCGCAAACAATGAAGGGAAGAGTGTCACTGCATTCTTGAAAAAGAATATATTCTCCCGTTTTGGCACTCCAAGGGCCATTATTAGTGATGGGGGTTCCCACTTCTACAACAGATTGTTCAAGGGGTTATTGGAGAAATACGGTGTTCGCCATAATGTGGCCACGCCTTACCACCCTCAAACTAGTGGGCAAGTTGAGGTATCGAATCGGGAGATCAAACAGATATTGTCCAAAACAAAGGAACGCTAGTCGAACAGATTGGTCAAGGAGGCTTGATGATGCTCGTGGGCCTACCTGACAGCCTATAAGACCCCATTGGTATGTCTCCATACCAACTTGTATATGGGAAAGCTTGTCATCTTCCTATTGAGTTAGAGCATAAAGCCATGTGGGCTATGAAGAAGTTAAAAATGGATTGGAGCGAGTCACAGAGCAACGGTTAAACGGGTTAAATGAACTTGATGAATTTCGCTGAAAGCTTATGAAAGCTCAAATTTCTATATAAAGAAAAGATGAAGAAGTATCATGACAACAAAATTGAAAAACGAGAGTTTATGGTCGGGATTTAGTGCTTCTATTCAATTCCAGATTACGCTTGTTTCAGGCAAACTCAAGTCCAAATGGATCGTCCTTACACTGCTACCCAACTATTCCCTCATGGAGCAGCTTGAATTGGAAACTAAGGAGGGTGTGCGGTTCAAGGTGAATGGACAGCGATAAAAATCTATCTCGCATGCCGAATCGGCGAATGAAGTGATAGAGGCATACCATCTTGATGAAGTCCGAGTAATCAAGTGGTCCCGCCGTGCCGCGACATTAAATCAGCGCTTGTCGGGAGGCAACCCAATACTTATCGCCTTTTTAATAGTAGCATTTTTCTATTAATGGGTTTTAAATTTGCAGCACATCACCAGGAAATTCTCGCAGAAAACTACTCGCAGCAGCCCATCGACGGATACATCGACGGACCGTCGCACACGTGACGGACCGTCAGATCATCCGTCACACCAGGCACGATAATCGCTATCTTTGAAATTAGGGCACACACGACGGACACTACGACGGGCCTCGTGATGCGCGACGGTCCGTCGTCGGGACCCATCGCCGCTTAATGAAATTAACCCGACCCGACCTGCATCGACTCTTTTCAAAATCCGACCGCTTATACTCCCGCCTCCATATTTCCCCATTATTTCCTCATTCCTCTCATCTCCACTCTCTTTCAACTTCCCCACCGATCATTGCCCCCAAAATCCTCCTAAACCTTATACTTATCATCCACTAGTCGGTGCCGTCAGAAGGTGTCTACCTTGCTAATCTAATCATTTCCCACTTGTGTTTTCTCCATTTCCAAGGTATGTGTCTCTTAATTTGTACTCATTTCTCTTGTATTTTTATTTATTAGTTAGTATTAGATTTGTTCTTAGTCGTATGTTGTTCCCTTTGATATGCTTATATCTAGACCTAGGCTCTAAATGTTTGAATTTGCCATGATCATAACCCTAGACATAGGTGATTTCACATTAATAGTTTCCTAGGTAGTCGATAGACACATATAGGTCCACAACACTACAAGACCACGTGGGTTCATTGGGGTTGCTTAGGGTACTTACAGCTCGCTCTCGTAGACGTAACGAGACTCGATGACGGTCCGTCGTGGTACATCGACGGACCGCCGCAGGTCCGCCGTGATAAGCCCTAGCACCCTCCCCAACGACGCCGTGAACGGATCGTTGTCTTCACGACGGTCCGCCCCGCACGATCGCCGTGATGGTCGAGACCACTCAAAAGCGGTCTCCAAAATTTTTCCAAGTGTCCAACAACGGACACTTACGACGGATCACACTCCCACGACGGTCCGCCCCGCACGCATCATTATGGTTGTCGAGACCCCGCTTCTGGGCGGTCTCTAAACTTTTCTAAGTGTCCTATGACGGACACTTACGACGGGCCGTCAGACACTCGACGGTCCGGCCCCGAGTGATCACATGATGGTCGAGACCACTCGTAGCGGTCTCCAAAATTTTTCCAAGTGTCCAACAACGGACACTTACGACGGATCATTACTCCCACGACGGCCCATCCCGCACGCATCATTATGGTTGTCGAGACCTCGCTTCTAAGGATCTCTAAAACTTTTCTAAGTGTCCTATGACGACACTTACGACGGGCCGTCAGACACTGACGGTCCGCCCCGAAAGTGACCGCTACGATGGTCGAGACCCTCTTCAGGGTTCTTTATATGTACATCGACCAGTACAACACGACGGACCTCATGACGGTCCGTCGTGAGCCACGACGAGCCGCCATCCGTCTCCGCCGTGGTGCTACAAAGGTCACTATCACTAACATACTATTTTCAATGTTTTATGTTGTATGGGCTTGCTTGTCTTGTTTGACATTACTCGCATTAATAGTGATCCTTTTCAGGTACTATCGACCATGGCACCTAAGCAAGACCGAAGCTTACGACGCTGGCGATCCAAGTCTGCGGGCCCCTGCTCAGACGCTTGATCATCGTGTCCGATGATGAGCGGACCCGAATACATGCCCCCAGGCACCGCCGCTTCTTCCCGGCCGCACGTGCCCCCGAGCCACACCTAAGAAGACGGTGGCGCCCGGCGAGTCACCGCTTCCCCACCGATGAGGAGCGACATCGACCGCACACCTCCGGGTCGCCACCAACGGCGAAGCGAGCGCCTGCCTCAGAGTATCCTCGTCCGAGGAAGCTTCAGGATCTGGCCGAGGTTCCCGCACCACCATCGCCGCAAATGGCCGGCCTCGCCTCGATGAGGCCGATAGCTCAGACTCCACACCCGGCAGACCACCGGCCCCCACTCCAAAGACTGCATCAGCCAAACCGGCAGCGCCGAGGCCGCCAAGTGTACTCCAACGCAAAATTCTCATCGAGCAAGGGGTAATGACTCTGACACTCACCCTGGAGCGCGGGTACTTACAGGAGTCTCCTCGATGCCGACATCCACAACATCTTCACCAGGCATCGCCAGAGTGGACAGCCCGCCCATTGGGACGCTACAACAGGAGATGGTCCGAGAGTTCTACGCGCCCCACGAGCGACTCTCCGATCACAGATCGACAGCGGGTCGCTTCTCCCGCCAAACAGCCCCATTGAGCAGTGTTCTCGTCCGGCGCAGTTGACATTTCCTCGCCCGCCATCCGCCGGCTCCTATACGGCGAGTGCAGATGCTACTGACCTCGACCATCGCCGAAGTTTGACTATCGCCGCGCAGATAGTCAAGGAGGGACACTTCATGCGCGAGCGACATCGAGAGAGACCACCAAGAGGTGGATGGCCCCGCACCTATCACCGACGGAGAGGGTGCCGACCGGGTCATCGAGCCGGGCGGGCCATCAAGAAGGCCAACCTCACGCTCGCCGCCAAGTTCTGTGGGTCGCCGCGCCATCGCTTTTCCCCACACCGCCGACAACATAGTCACCTGGATCGCAAAGGCCGATGGCGGCGATGATCGCCGGCCGAGGTGGACCATGCATGGCTTCTCCAGCGCCATGCACGAGAGGGCATTCAAGGTCACCACCACCTACCCCTTTCCGCATGATCTTTGCTCTTTGCAGAAACCGCAGTGTGCCCGTGATGGCACATAGATCGCCTGAGGACTCACGGTACCGCTGACGCCGGCTTCATCGCAGACGCAGGCCAATGAGTTGGCCCCACGCCGAGGGCCCCGCCCGTGAGCCGCCACCACTATCGGATGATCTTGCGGACACGGTGGCCAGTGCCCGCACAGCCTACACAGCATCCACGGACACTACCCCGGCCGAGTCTATCCCGGTAGTAGCACGCCCTCTACCGACACCACCCGCTTTGCTCGAGTCCAAAAGTCGGAGGCACAATGGCCACTCTTCTCGCATCATATCCACCGTGGATGCAGGTCTATTGCCGAGTCCGCGCCGCATGGAGAGGCAGATGCAGCGGAAGGTTGCTGAGGTGCACCAGCGCCTCGATGCCTTTGAATTGCGAGTATTAGCTCGACCAGCCCCTCCGGTAGATGTGTCGACTCTTCAGGCTGCAGTCTCCAGTCTTCGGGCAGACATCGACACAATCCTAGCGACAAGGGTACCGGAGGCTGTCGATCCTGCTGAGGACACTGTACTGGCGGCCCTGTTTCCGACTCCTGACATTCCACCATCCCCCCCTCCAGAGAGTGCCAAGAGGCGTAGGGATCGAGGAGAGGATGAGGCGCGAGCGAAGAAGAAGGAGCGCCGCGAGTTGAAGGTCATGCGAGAGAGCCTCAATTGCCGAGGCGAGGCACACCGATCCGAGCATCACAGATAGCGGCCGGGCCTCTAGCTCCCATATCAGAGAGATCACGAGGCACCGAGGAGCGGTTAAGGCCGAGGACACCACCGAGGGTGTCCAGATTGCCGAGGACACCACCGAGGGTGTCCAACTTGCAGAGGCCGTGGGTTCCGGAAACCGACCCACCAAATTGCCGATCGACTACGCTATGCGCCACAGTTTGCTTCACCTAACCCTCTAATCTTTAGTTTTTTTATGCATCGGGGACAATTGCATGCTTTTTGTCAGTGGGGTAAATGGAAAGTGAGTGTTAGGTGAAGTCCGAGTAGCCCAACTCACTATCCTCTTTGGGGTTTTCTTGCCCGTGTTCTTTTTCCCCAAAAGACTGATTATTTTTCTCGCTGAACCGCACGTTATATCTTTTGTACATAAGTTTAACTCAAGCATGATGGCTAAAATGATATCCCGATAAAACTGAAAATGTTGCATGACTAGGCGTAGTAATCGATAATTGTGTGGCTCTAAACATGAAATAGAGTTACACCATTGCATTACCCTAAATCTTCAAGTCAAACTAGGTGTCCGATAACTGCATAGTGATGAGATGTCAAGTGAATGTGAGGAAAGTTGAATAGTCCACTATTGGTACCGAGCTAGAACTTGCCTGGTTAGTCCTCGCTAAAAGTAAGTCAGAATAAACAATTAGGAAATGATCATAGGCCCTTATTCAATATAGCCCATTTCTAGCCTAAATAAAGAAACCAAATGAAAGTTATCCTTCTTGATCCAAATAATTTGAGCTTAAAATTAGACCTTTCTTTTTCACCCCAACCGACCTTTTCTCGGGAACAATATGTTGGCCCTGGTCCCTCCTTGACATGTGCACCTCACCTATGCCAAAAGCATAAGTCGAGGGTGGCTAATGTATAAACAACCTTCAAGCTATGGACTGACCCGATTTTGGGTATCAGAGATTTTGACTCATGGCAAAGCCATGAGTCGAGGGTGGCTGCTTGAGGAATGCCCCTGAAAGTGGGGTTGAAAGAACAAAGAGAGAGAAAGAACAAAAGTAAAGTGACTCAAGAACTCAAAAAAATATTCAAGAATTACAAACAAGAAAAGAAAAGAGTCACTTACGCAAATGAAGAAAGAAGGGAAACAAAGAAGGTGAAAGAATAGGAGAAATCAAAGTGAGATAGAGTGATATAGGTGGAAGGTTTAGCCGATATGTCAAGGAGGGCAAAAAGTCACTAAAGTATACCTAAATATACCCTACCCGACTGAGCCTACGCTACAAGCTAAAAAGTCCTATCGTGATCCTAAGGGTTGTATAGCTAACTTAAGGCAAAGGAAAATAAGTGGCAAGCTTATGGCAATAGGTATGAATGAGTGTAACTTTGTTCTCGAGAGCGAGTGTTGAAATGTAATCCTTATACTCAAACTGAAATCATTGTGTGAAAAATGAGGATTTTGTTCTAAAGTGAGGACACTAGTTGCAATACCGAATTGTTAGCACCTCGAGAAATCAAGAGGATAGGTATTAGTGCATGGTGAGTCTGTGTCATGTTCAATCCCACAAAAGTCAAGCCTAATAGTGATAGCATGCATAGATTTGATGGGATTAGGCGGATTGATAGCCAAATGATTGCAAAGGATAAAACATGAATACTATTGTACAAAGATTGTGTAGTGAGTCATAGTGCGCCGCTTGAGGACAAACAACGAATTTAAGTTGAGGGTGTTGATATACCGTGGTTTCACGGTATAATTAATGCTTTTTCCTTAAGTTTAGTGTGTCCAAAAGCCTTTTGTGCTAATTTTGATGTAAGTTTCTCGTTGTTTTGCAGAAATCATCCAAAGTCAATGCGGAGATTTTGAGCGAAAATTGCGTAAGAGACCACCTACGGAGCTTATGACGGTCCGTCAGGCTTGTGACGGTCCGTAGGTGGCAACAGAGAGTAGCCGAAGGAAGATGGGGAAGTCTCACCAAGTGTGGGATTACGGCTTGTGACGGTCCGTCATGGCTATGACGGTCCGCCCCGCAGTCCATCGTGAAGATCGTAGAAGTGATCCCAGCATCTGCATTCCAGGAGTTGAAGTATTTTGAAACGAAGACCTCGACCGACCGTCGTGCCTATGACGGTCCGTCACACTTGCCGCCGAGGGGAATGAAGAAAGCAAACAAGAAATTGGACAAGTGTGGGACGACGGGCCCACGACGGTCCGCCATGACTACGACGGTCCGTCGCGCGGTCCGTCGACCCACCGCTGCTTTGGCAGATTTCCGTAAATTAGAATCCTTGTTTAATTAGGTTTTTATTTTTTATAAATAGTTCGAAAAACCTCGTTTTTGGGGTTAGACTCTTTGATTATAAAATTCCATATAGTTAGACTTTGTGATTATTAGACTTGGTGTTTTTGAGTGTTTGATTATTGGAGATTGATACAAGTGATTTTTGGTGATTAATCAAGCATATTTTCGGACTTTATTCTTTCTCATTGAAGTAAGTACATGAATTCTAATTTAACAGATTTGAATATTGTGTTTATGGCTATGAGTAACTAAATTCCATAACTAGGGTTGTGGGAACCATAGGCAAATAATGAGATAAACCCTAACTAAAATAACAATTCTAGAATAGTGTCTTGCATGTATTAATAATTCTTTCGCTTAGAAGTCTTTTTAACGGATGATCAACGTTAGAACTCGCCTTAATGCTACTTGCCGGACCAAGGAGGTAGATAATAGGAAAAGAATTATTAACATAGATTTAGTTTATACTATCTAATAGGCTAGTATTGATTGGTACGAGGTGATAACTTAGTCAAATATTGAATACGATGCTTAATATGAGGTAAAGATAAGGGTTAGGAAAGCAACACACGAGTCGACCAAGGTGCGGAGTGAGATTTTCTAGATGCCGCACTAAGGATTTAGAAATACATAACTTATCACTTTGCATGCAAGATACTAGGAAAGAATTGTTATAGTTAGAATTATCGAGTTACAAACCCGTGGGGAACACGAAACCCTAGTTACTTTAATTCATTGATTAACACCCAATATTAAAAGTCATTAACCTGCCTCTTTCAATTACATTAGTTATTTTCACTCATTAGTTAATGCAAACCCCCCTTTTTATATTTTTACTCTCCAAGAAAGTTATTGACCGAACGATAGTAATACTAGGTGAAAGTTAAGTCTAGACTATTTTCCTCGTGGGAACGATCCCAACCTCACTAGTTGGGTTATTTACTTGACACGACCGCTTTACTTCTCATTTGAGAAGTAAGTTTGAGCGTATCAATAGACAACGTCTTGACGGACGTCCACGAACAATTTTGGCATTTTTGACGTCGGAATCCCGATCACCCAAAAAATGGTGTGTAATAGCACACGAAAATCCAAGAAGTGAGGCGTATGCTCGCTTCGAGGCTCGTTTGACCTTCCAAATGGGTCGGAAAATCTGTGATGGCCAACCGTATGCATAGACAACATCTTGACGGACGCCCACGAACAAATTTGGCATTTTTGACGCCGGAATCCCGATCACCCAAAAAATGGTGTGTAATAGCACACGAAAATCCAAGAAATAGGTGTATGCTCGCTTCGGCTCGCTTTGACCTTCCAAATGGGTCGGAAAACCGTGATGGCCAACCGTGATGCATAGACAACGCCTTGACGGACGCCCACAAACAAATTTGGCATTTTGACGCCGAATCCCGATCACCCAAAAAATGGTGTGTAATAGCACACGAAAATCCAAGAAATGAGGCGATGCTCGCTTCGGCTCGCTTTGACCTTCCAAATGGGTCGGAAAATCCGTGATGGCCAACCGTATGCATAGACAACGCCTTGACGGACGCCCACGAACAAATTTGGCATTTTTGACGCCTAATCCCGATCACCCAAAAAATGGTGTGTAATAGCACACGAAAATCCAAGAAATGAGGCGATGCTCGCTTCGGGCTCGCTTGACCTTCCAAATGGGTCGGAAAATCCGTGATGGCCAACCGTGATGCATAGACAACGCCTTGACGGACGCCCACGAACAAATTTGGCATTTTTGACGCCGGAATCCCGATCACCCAAAAAATGGTGTGTAATAGCACACGAAAATCCAAGAAATGAGGCGATGCTCGCTTCGGCTCGCTTGACCTTCCAAATGGGTCGGAAAATCCGTGATGGCCAACCGTGATGCATAGACAACGCCTTGACGGACGCCCACGAACAAATTTGGCATTTTTGACGCCGGAATCCCGATCACCCAAAAAATGGTGTGTAATAGCACACGAAAATCCAAGAAATGAGGCGATGCTCGCTTCGGCTCGCTTGACCTTCCAAATGGGTCGGAAAATCCGTGATGGCCAACCGTGATGCATAGACAACGCCTTGACGGACGCCCACGAACAAATTTGGCATTTTGACGCCGAATCCCGATCACCCAAAAAATGGTGTGTAATAGCACACGAAAATCCAAGAAATGAGGCGATGCTCGCTTCGGCTCGCTTTGACCTTCCAAATGGGTCGGAAAATCCGTGATGGCCAACCGTGATGCATAGACAACGCCTTGACGGACGCCCACGAACAAATTTGGCATTTTTGACGCCTAATCCCGATCACCCAAAAATGGTGTGTAATAGCACACTAAAAATCCAAGAAATGAGGCGATGCTCGCTTCGGGCTCGCTTGACCTTCCAAATGGGTCGGAAAATCCGTGATGGCCAACCGTATGCATAGACAACGCCTTGACGGACGCCCACGAACAAATTTGGCATTTTTGACGCCGAATCCCGATCACCCAAAAATGGTGTGTAATAGCACACCTAAAATCCAAGAAATGAGGCGATGCTCGCCGGGCTCGCTTGACCTTCCAAATGGGTCGGAAAATCCGTGATGGCCAACCGTATGCATAGACAACGCCTTGACGGACGCCCACGAACAAATTTGGCATTTTTGACGCCGGAATCCCGATCACCCAAAAATGGTGTGTAATAGCACACGAAAATCCAAGAAATGAGGCGATGCTCGCCGGCTCGCTTGACCTTCCAAATGGGTCGGAAAATCCGTGATGGCCAACCGTGATGCATAGACAACGCCTTGACGGACGCCCACGAACAAATTTGGCATTTTTGACGCCGAATCCCGATCACCCAAAAAATGGTGTGTAATAGCACACGAAAATCCAAGAAATGAGGCGATGCTCGCTTCGGCTCGCTTTGACCTTCCAAATGGGTCGGAAAATCCGTGATGGCCAACCGTATGCATAGACAACGCCTTGACGGACGCCCACGAACAAATTTGGCATTTTTGACGCCGGAATCCCGATCACCCAAAAAATGGTGTGTAATAGCACACTAAAATCCAAGAAATGAGGCGATGCTCGCTTCGGCTCGCTTTGACCTTCCAAATGGGTCGGAAAATCCGTGATGGCCAACCAGATGCATAGACAACGCCTTGACGGACGCCCACGAACAAATTTGGCATTTTTGACGCCGGAATCCCGATCACCCAAAAATGGTGTGTAATAGCACACGAAAATCCAAGAAATGAGGCGATGCTCGCTTCGGCTCGCTTGACCTTCCAAATGGGTCGGAAAATCCGTGATGGCCAACCGTATGCATAGACAACGCCTTGACGGACGCCCACGAACAAATTTGGCATTTTTGACGCCGAATCCCGATCACCCAAAAAATGGTGTGTAATAGCACACGAAAATCCAAGAAATGAGGCGATGCTCGCTTCGGCTCGCTTGACCTTCCAAATGGGTCGGAAAATCCGTGATGGCCAACCGTATGCATAGACAACGCCTTGACGGACGCCCACGAACAAATTTGGCATTTTTGACGCCGGAATCCCGATCACCCAAAAAAAGGTGTGTAATAGCACACGAAAAATCCAAGAAATGAGGCGATGCTCGCTTCGGCTCGCTTTGACCTTCCAAATGGGTCGGAAAATCCGTGATGGCCAATCAGATGCATAGACAACGCCTTGACGGACGCCCACGAACAAATTTGGCATTTTTGACGCCTAATCCCGATCACCCAAAAAATGGTGTGTAATAGCACACGAAAATCCAAGAAATGAGGCGATGCTCGCTTCGGCTCGCTTGACCTTCCAAATGGGTCGGAAAATCCGTGATGGCCAACCGTGATGCATAGACAACGCCTTGACGGACGCCCACGAACAAATTTGGCATTTTTGACGCCGGAATCCCGATCACCCAAAAAATGGTGTGTAATAGCACACGAAAATCCAAGAAATGAGGCGATGCTCGCTTCGGCTCGCTTGACCTTCCAAATGGGTCGGAAAATCCGTGATGGCCAAATCAGATGCATAGACAACGCCTTGACGGACGCCCACGAACAAATTTGGCATTTTTGACGCCGAATCCCGATCACCCAAAAATGGTGTGTAATAGCACACGAAAATCCAAGAAATGAGGCGATGCTCGCTTCAGGCTCGCTTGACCTTCCAAATGGGTCGGAAAATCCGTGATGGCCAACCGTGATGCATAGACAACGCCTTGACGGACGCCCACGAACAAATTTGGCATTTTTGACGCCGAATCCCGATCACCCAAAAAATGGTGTGTAATAGCACACTAAAAATCCAAGAAATGAGGCGATGCTCGCTTCGGCTCGCTTGACCTTCCAAATGGGTCGGAAAATCCGTGATGGCCAACCGTATGCATAGACAACGCCTTGACGGACGCCCACGAACAAATTTGGCATTTTTGACGCCGGAATCCCGATCACCCAAAAAATGGTGTGTAATAGCACACTAAAATCCAAGAAATGAGGCGATGCTCGCTTCGGGGCTCGCTTGACCTTCCAAATGGGTCGGAAAATCCGTGATGGCCAACCGTGATGCATAGACAACGCCTTGACGGACGCCCACGAACAAATTTGGCATTTTTGACGCCGAATCCCGATCACCCAAAAATGGTGTGTAATAGCACACGAAAATCCAAGAAATGAGGCGATGCTCGCTTCGGGCTCGCTTGACCTTCCAAATGGGTCGGAAAATCCGTGATGGCCAACCGTATGCATAGACAACGCCTTGACGGACGCCCACGAACAAATTTGGCATTTTTGACGCCGAATCCCGATCACCCAAAAAATGGTGTGTAATAGCACACGAAAATCCAAGAAATGAGGCGATGCTCGCTTCGGCTCGCTTTGACCTTCCAAATGGGTCGGAAAATCCGTGATGGCCAACCGTGATGCATAGACAACGCCTTGACGGACGCCCACGAACAAATTTGGCATTTTTGACGCCGGAATCCCGATCACCCAAAAATGGTGTGTAATAGCACACGAAAATCCAAGAAATGAGGCGATGCTCGCTTCGGCTCGCTTGACCTTCCAAATGGGTCGGAAAATCCGTGATGGCCAACCGTATGCATAGACAACGCCTTGACGGACGCCCACGAACAAATTTGGCATTTTTGACGCCGAATCCCGATCACCCAAAAAATGGTGTGTAATAGCACACGAAAATCCAAGAAATGAGGCGATGCTCGCCGGCTCGCTTGACCTTCCAAATGGGTCGGAAAATCCGTGATGGCCAACCGTATGCATAGACAACGCCTTGACGGACGCCCACGAACAAATTTGGCATTTTTGACGCCGAATCCCGATCACCCAAAAATGGTGTGTAATAGCACACGAAAATCCAAGAAATGAGGCGATGCTCGCTTCGGCTCGCTTGACCTTCCAAATGGGTCGGAAAATCCGTGATGGCCAACCGTATGCATAGACAACGCCTTGACGGACGCCCACGAACAAATTTGGCATTTTTGACGCCGAATCCCGATCACCCAAAAAATGGTGTGTAATAGCACACGAAAATCCAAGAAATGAGGCGATGCTCGCCGGCTCGCTTTGACCTTCCAAATGGGTCGGAAAATCCGTGATGGCCAAATCAGATGCATAGACAACGCCTTGACGGACGCCCACGAACAAATTTGGCATTTTTGACGCCTAATCCCGATCACCCAAAAAATGGTGTGTAATAGCACACTAAAAATCCAAGAAATGAGGCGATGCTCGCTTCGGCTCGCTTGACCTTCCAAATGGGTCGGAAAATCCGTGATGGCCAACCGTGATGCATAGACAACGCCTTGACGGACGCCCACGAACAAATTTGGCATTTTTGACGCCGAATCCCGATCACCCAAAAATGGTGTGTAATAGCACACTAAAATCCAAGAAATGAGGCGATGCTCGCTTCGGGCTCGCTTTGACCTTCCAAATGGGTCGGAAAATCCGTGATGGCCAACCGTGATGCATAGACAACGCCTTGACGGACGCCCACGAACAAATTTGGCATTTTTGACGCCGGAATCCCGATCACCCAAAAAATGGTGTGTAATAGCACACGAAAATCCAAGAAATGAGGCGATGCTCGCTTCGGCTCGCTTGACCTTCCAAATGGGTCGGAAAATCCGTGATGGCCAACCGTGATGCATAGACAACGCCTTGACGGACGCCCACGAACAAATTTGGCATTTTTGACGCCGGAATCCCGATCACCCAAAAAATGGTGTGTAATAGCACACGAAAATCCAAGAAATGAGGCGATGCTCGCTTCGGCTCGCTTTGACCTTCCAAATGGGTCGGAAAATCCGTGATGGCCAACCGTGATGCATAGACAACGCCTTGACGGACGCCCACGAACAAATTTGGCATTTTTGACGCCGGAATCCCGATCACCCAAAAATGGTGTGTAATAGCACACTAAAAATCCAAGAAATGAGGCGATGCTCGCTTCGGGCTCGCTTTGACCTTCCAAATGGGTCGGAAAATCCGTGATGGCCAAATCAGATGCATAGACAACGCCTTGACGGACGCCCACGAACAAATTTGGCATTTTTGACGCCGAATCCCGATCACCCAAAAAATGGTGTGTAATAGCAATACCTAAAATCCAAGAAATGAGGCGATGCTCGCTTCGGCTCGCTTGACCTTCCAAATGGGTCGGAAAATCCGTGATGGCCAACCGTGATGCATAGACAACGCCTTGACGGACGCCCACGAACAAATTTGGCATTTTTGACGCCGGAATCCCGATCACCCAAAAAATGGTGTGTAATAGCACACGAAAATCCAAGAAATGAGGCGATGCTCGCTTCGGCTCGCTTGACCTTCCAAATGGGTCGGAAAATCCGTGATGGCCAACCGTGATGCATAGACAACGCCTTGACGGACGCCCACGAACAAATTTGGCATTTTTGACGCCGGAATCCCGATCACCCAAAAAATGGTGTGTAATAGCACACGAAAATCCAAGAAATGAGGCGATGCTCGCTTCGGCTCGCTTGACCTTCCAAATGGGTCGGAAAATCCGTGATGGCCAACCGTATGCATAGACAACGCCTTGACGGACGCCCACGAACAAATTTGGCATTTTTGACGCCGGAATCCCGATCACCCAAAAAATGGTGTGTAATAGCACACTAAAAATCCAAGAAATGAGGCGATGCTCGCTTCGGCTCGCTTTGACCTTCCAAATGGGTCGGAAAATCCGTGATGGCCAACCGTGATGCATAGACAACGCCTTGACGGACGCCCACGAACAAATTTGGCATTTTTGACGCCGGAATCCCGATCACCCAAAAAATGGTGTGTAATAGCACACGAAAAATCCAAGAAATGAGGCGATGCTCGCTTCGGCTCGCTTTGACCTTCCAAATGGGTCGGAAAATCCGTGATGGCCAACCGTGATGCATAGACAACGCCTTGACGGACGCCCACGAACAAATTTGGCATTTTTGACGCCGAATCCCGATCACCCAAAAAATGGTGTGTAATAGCACACGAAAATCCAAGAAATGAGGCGATGCTCGCTTCGGCTCGCTTGACCTTCCAAATGGGTCGGAAAATCCGTGATGGCCAACCGTATGCATAGACAACGCCTTGACGGACGCCCACGAACAAATTTGGCATTTTTGACGCCGAATCCCGATCACCCAAAAAATGGTGTGTAATAGCAACACCTAAAATCCAAGAAATGAGGCGATGCTCGCTTCGGCTCGCTTGACCTTCCAAATGGGTCGGAAAATCCGTGATGGCCAAATCAGATGCATAGACAACGCCTTGACGGACGCCCACGAACAAATTTGGCATTTTTGACGCCGAATCCCGATCACCCAAAAAATGGTGTGTAATAGCACACGAAAATCCAAGAAATGAGGCGATGCTCGCTTCGGCTCGCTTGACCTTCCAAATGGGTCGGAAAATCCGTGATGGCCAACCGTATGCATAGACAACGCCTTGACGGACGCCCACGAACAAATTTGGCATTTTTGACGCCGGAATCCCGATCACCCAAAAAATGGTGTGTAATAGCACACTAAAATCCAAGAAATGAGGCGATGCTCGCTTCGGCTCGCTTGACCTTCCAAATGGGTCGGAAAATCCGTGATGGCCAACCGTATGCATAGACAACGCCTTGACGGACGCCCACGAACAAATTTGGCATTTTTGACGCCGGAATCCCGATCACCCAAAAAATGGTGTGTAATAGCACACTAAAATCCAAGAAATGAGGCGATGCTCGCTTCGGGCTCGCTTTGACCTTCCAAATGGGTCGAAAACTCCGTGATGGCCAAATCCGTATGCATAGACAACGCCTTGACGGACGCCCACGAACAAATTTGGCATTTTTGACGCCGGAATCCCGATCACCCAAAAATGGTGTGTAATAGCACACTAAAATCCAAGAAATGAGGCGATGCTCGCTTCGGCTCGCTTGACCTTCCAAATGGGTCGGAAAATCCGTGATGGCCAACCGTGATGCATAGACAACGCCTTGACGGACGCCCACGAACAAATTTGGCATTTTTGACGCCGAATCCCGATCACCCAAAAAATGGTGTGTAATAGCACACGAAAATCCAAGAAATGAGGCGATGCTCGCTTGGGCTCGCTTGACCTTCCAAATGGGTCGGAAAATCCGTGATGGCCAACCGTGATGCATAGACAACGCCTTGACGGACGCCCACGAACAAATTTGGCATTTTTGACGCCGGAATCCCGATCACCCAAAAAATGGTGTGTAATAGCACACGAAAATCCAAGAAATGAGGCGATGCTCGCTTCGGCTCGCTTGACCTTCCAAATGGGTCGGAAAATCCGTGATGGCCAACCAGATGCATAGACAACGCCTTGACGGACGCCCACGAACAAATTTGGCATTTTTGACGCCGAATCCCGATCACCCAAAAAATGGTGTGTAATAGCACACTAAAATCCAAGAAATGAGGCGATGCTCGCTTCAGGCTCGCTTGACCTTCCAAATGGGTCGGAAAATCCGTGATGGCCAACCGTGATGCATAGACAACGCCTTGACGGACGCCCACGAACAAATTTGGCATTTTTGACGCCGAATCCCGATCACCCAAAAATGGTGTGTAATAGCACACGAAAATCCAAGAAATGAGGCGATGCTCGCTCGGCTCGCTTGACCTTCCAAATGGGTCGGAAAATCCGTGATGGCCAACCGTGATGCATAGACAACGCCTTGACGGACGCCCACGAACAAATTTGGCATTTTTGACGCCGGAATCCCGATCACCCAAAAAATGGTGTGTAATAGCACACGAAAATCCAAGAAATGAGGCGATGCTCGCTTCGGCTCGCTTGACCTTCCAAATGGGTCGGAAAATCCGTGATGGCCAACCGTATGCATAGACAACGCCTTGACGGACGCCCACGAACAAATTTGGCATTTTTGACGCCGAATCCCGATCACCCAAAAATGGTGTGTAATAGCACACTAAAAATCCAAGAAATGAGGCGATGCTCGCTTCGGCTCGCTTGACCTTCCAAATGGGTCGGAAAATCCGTGATGGCCAAATCAGATGCATAGACAACGCCTTGACGGACGCCCACGAACAAATTTGGCATTTTTGACGCCGAATCCCGATCACACAAAAAATGGTGTGCAAGACCACAC
>JAPXVU010000047.1:0-48602 GCA_027789145.1 Solanum arcanum
CTTTATTTAATGGCCTTTACTTTTTACATGTGGCCGACAATGACTAATTTACATATATTTTATGTCTATCTTTTCCTTATTTTCTTTTTCTCAGCTTATTCCAGTTGTACTTCTGGAATTATGTCATCACCTTGGTTGCATTTTGAACATATGTGGTCTGGGTAATTGTGTCCGACTAGTTTGCAATATCTCGTCATTAGTTCTTCGGATATGAATCCTTGCTTTATTGCTCTAGTTGTTGGCGTAGCTTCTGGTTTTAACAGTGGTCAAAATTCATTTTTGGACTTCTTCCATATCTCGCTTGTCTTATTTCTTTCGAATTGGCATATATCATTAAGTGGTCTCTCGAATAGTAGCTCCATATGGCGTTGCCTTGTAGATAGTTATTTGCTAGCTCTTGTATAATAGTTGATAATCCAATTATCCTTTTATTGGCATAGAAACTGGGTATCTCAACTCTTGTTATCTCTGGCTGTTGGCCTATATCTTCCGGGATTATCATTTCTCGTGTTAGCCCAATTTTGACTATCTGGATCATTGGCTTTATTTCATCATAGAGTATCTCTCACTGGTGCCGTAGAATCTTATAAAAATAAGTTTCCTTTTGTTATCTTCTTATATATTAAAAATGCTTTGTGGACCTCTCGGGATTCCACTTATCTCTTCACCGTATATGTATAGATCAGTATTTAATAATCCATAGTTATAACAAGTTTTAACTAGGTTTGGATTAGTTTTTGGTTGTGCAATTAACTTGTTATAGCCTTGTAGTTTTTGGGTTAGGTAGTCTTGGGTTTTTTCTAATGTTGTGGTAGATTTGGGTTTTTGATTTAAAAAGTTTTGTATCTTGTATAGGTTTTCAATGTATGTTCGGGATATATGGTTGTATGTTTTCTTCTCTTTATGCAGACTAGCCTGCATAGGTAGATGTTTGTGGTGTTGAAGCATCTACTATCCTCGTATCTTTGGAGTAAATGGTTTGGTAAATATGCTATTTAAGTTTATGTTCTTTGGTGTAGGTTTCTCCATAGCTTTTTGCTTGTACCGCAGCATCAAGAATATCATGGGTTTTAAGGAGTTTCCCAACGTCTCCTTTTAGCTCTGGAATTTTTGTGTCTTCCGATTGACATAGCTCCGCATATTTATAGTCATGCTGCTGACTTATCTTTTGTAGCTCTTTATCCATACTTCCTACTTTCGCAGAAAGTGTAGTAATAGCTTTGAGTATCTCTTCCATTGTATCTGGTTCAGTTTGAATTCCTTTTTCTGTCACGACCCAAATCGGGGCCGCGACTGGCACCCACATCTACCCTCCTATGTGAGCGAACCAACCAATTTAACCCTTAACATTTCAATATATAACAACAGAAAATAATGCGGAAGACTTAACTCATTAATAAAACAATTCAAAACTATTATTAATATCCCCAAAATCTGGAAGTCATCATCACAAGAACATCTATCTCAAATTGCTAAACTAAAACTGTCTAAGAAGCTAAAACAACTACTAGCTAGTCCATGCCGGAAGTTCAAGGCATCAAGACTTGAAGAAGAAGACCCACCCAAGCTAGACGCATTAGCTCACCCCGAATTTCCGAAGGTAGTGAAGACTGCCAGATCTACTGTTGAGTTGAAGTTGACGGAACGCTTGTCGCATTGCACAAATAACAAAGAAGAAAACATAAAAGTAGGGGGTCAAGACAACCACAAGTAATCGAGTAGATATCATCGGCCACTCAAAATAGGGAACGATATATCAATAATAATGTAAATCAACTACAATACTCAACATGTAGCAATAACAACATAAATTCATCAATAACTACAACCGAAGTTCACACATGAGGACTCAAGCCTCAATACCATACTCATTGGGAATTAAGTTCATTAGATTGAGTATATTCATTATCTTTCAAGATTCATTATCTTTCTTCCTCTTGTGTCGATGACGTGACACTCCGCTCCTCTATTTCTATCCTGGTGCCGAACGTGGCACTCCGATCCTCATATACTATCCTGGTACCGAACGTGGCACCCGATCCATATTCTATCCTGGTGTCGGAACGTGACACTCCGATCCTCATATTCATTCTATCCTGGTACCGAAACGTGGCACCCGATCCTCATATTCATTCTATCCTGGTATCGAACGTGGCACCCGATCCATATTCTATCCTGGTGTCGGAACGTGACACTCCGATCCTCATATTCATTCTATAAGTCGGGTACCGAACGTGGCACCCGATCCTCATATTCATTCTATCCTGGTACCGAACGTGGCACCCGATCCTCATATTCATTCTATCCTGGTAGGAACGTGGCACCCGATCCCCTAATTCATCAAGCCTTCTTTACACTAAGGCATCATCATTCTCATTATATAATATATCAAGCCTTCTTTCATACTAAGGCATCATCATTCTCATTATATAATATATCAAGCTTAATTAGGGTTCTTTCAAGATTTGGGATTCAATAGCTTCATCATGCTTTGTTAATTCATCACAATTTCACATTCATATTCATGCAAGCATACAACTTAAGCACATAGTAGGGTTTACAAAAATATCAACACATAATATTCACTATTAAGAGTTCACTACGAATATCGTAACATAAACCATAACCTACCTCCACCAAAGAATTGAAATCAACAAGCAAGAATTCCAAGCGTTGACACCCTTTTTCCCTTTGATCGACTGCTCTCTCAATTGCTTTCTCCTTTTCTCTCTTGTTCTTTCTCTTTGTTTTTTCAAACCCTCTTTCCTTTACCCTAATTATTGTATAATTAAGAATAAAAGGGCACAATAAAATCCCCTAATTAACTTAAGGCTACCTCTTTTAACCCCTAAGTAATTAGAATTATTAATATAAACACTCAATCTTTATAATTAAGGAAAGAATAGTCAAAAACGACCCTTAAAACGTGGGGAGAAATCCTAACCTACCCCGGATTGTGCAGCTGTGACGGGTCGCCGTGGCTGCGGCGACGGTCCGTCACGATGGCCGCCGCCTCCTCCCGCCAGTGGAACCGCGACGGCCCGTCACCCCTGTGACGGTCCGCCCCGCCCTCCGCCATGATGGTCGAAACTCGCTTTTCTTGTACCAATTTCTCAAAAGTTTAAGTGTTTTAACGGGACTCACGACGGTTCGTCGTGGGTGTGACGGTCCATTCGCCATTTCGCTACGGTTCGTGAGAGTCGATTTTCAGTACCCAAATTAAAAATTCTAAGTGTCATGGAACGGAACCTCCTCGACGGGCCGTCGTGACCACGACGGTCCGTCGGGACACACGTCGTCTCAGCCAGTTTTCCCCGTATTTATTCTGCTGCTCTAAAACGACTAAACAGGTCGTTACAATAGATACCAATTTACCCATCGTTCATCCCCGAACGATCAAAAGAAGAAAAACCGTGGCGAAGAGGAGTACCTGAATCAGAAATGATGTGGGTATTTCTCTTGCATATCCGCCTCCTTCTCCCAAGTAGCCTCTTCAACCGGTCGATTCTTCCATTGAACTTTGATGGATGCAATTTCTCTCGACCTCAACTTGCGAACCTCTCTATCTAATATAGCAACCGGTTCCTCTTCATAAGTCAAGTTTTCATCCAACAAAACTGAATCCCAACGGATGATGTAGTTTCCATCTCCATGGTATCTCTTCAACATGGACACATGGAATACCGGATGTACTCCGGACAGCCCCGGGGGCAAGGCTAACTCATAAGCCACCTCCCCTATTCGCTTAAGCACTTCAAATGGTCCAATATACCTTGGACTTAACTTACCTCTTTTGCCAAACCGCATCACCCCTTTCATTGGTGAAACTTTCAACAAGACTTGTTCACCCTCCATGAACTCTAGGTCTCTAACCTTTCGATCTGCATATTCTTTTTGTCTACTTTGCGCCGCTAGAAGCTTTTCTTGAATAGACTTCACTTTCTCTATCGAATCCCTCAAAAGATCGGTACCCCAAGGCCTAACCTCAAATGCATCAAACCAACCAATGGGAGACCTACATCTCCTCCCATACAGTGCTTCAAATGGAGCCATGTCGATACTAGAGTGATAGCTATTATTGTATGAAAACTCTGCCAAAGGTAAGAAGTTATCCCAATGGCCACCAAACTCTATCACGCATGCGCGAAGCATATCCTCCAACACTTGAATCGTTCGTTCAGACTGACCATCGGTCTGAGGATGGAACGCAGTACTAAGGTCCAACCTAGTACCCAATTCCGCATGCAATGTTTTCCAAAACTTAGAAGTAAACTGCAGACTTATCTGATATAATGGAGAGTGGAACCCCATGCAATCGAACGATTTCTGAGATATAGATTTTGGCTAACTTCTCTGCATTGTAAGTCACCTTGACCGGGATAAAATGAGCAGACTTAGTTAACCTATCAACAATCACCCAAATGGAGTCATACTTACCCATTGTCTTTGGAAGACCAACCACAAAGTCCATTGCGATTCTCTCCCACTTCCATTCATGAATGGGCATTCTCTGAAGTGTTCCTCCGGGCCTTTGGTGTTCATACTTTACTTGTTGACAATTTGGACATTTAGCGATAAAGTCAACAATATCACGCTTCATTCTACTCCACCAAAAGTGTTGCTTGAGGTCACGGTACATCTTGGTCGCACCCGGATGTATAGAATACCGCGAACTATGAGCCTCTGTCAGAATAGTGTTGATCAAATCATCGACGCGGGGTACACATACCCTTCCCTTAATCCTCAAAACACCTTCCTCATCAATTGTTGCTTCTTTAGCCTCTCCTTGCAACACTTTGTCTCGGATTCGCCTTAGTTTCTCATCATCAAACTGCTTTTCCTTAATCTTGTTAAGAAAAGAAGATCTCGACTCCACACTAGCTAACAATCCTCCTTCTCATTTACTTCTAACCTCATCAAATCGTTAGCCAAAATCTGCACTTTCTAGCCAATGGGCGCCTAGAAGCTTGCAAATGAGCTAGACTTCCCATGCTTCCCGCCTTTCTACTCAAAGCATCCGCTACAACATTCGCCTTCCCCGGATGATACAAGATAGTGATATCGTAGTCCTTTAGTAGTTCCATCCATCTCCTTTGTCTCAAGTTCAAATCTTTCTGAGTAAAGACGTACTGAAGGCTACGATGATCCGTGTAGACTTCACACTTAACCCCATACAAATAGTGTCTCCATTGTTTTAGTGCAAATACTACCGCGGCCAACTCCAAATCATGGGTTGGATAGTTACGTTCATGCACCTTTAATTGCCTCGAAGCATAAGCAATCACATTTTTCTCTTGCATTAACACTGCACCCAACCCAGAATAGGATGCATCACAGTAAACAATGTAGTCTTTACCCTCTATTGGCAAGGTAAGAATTGGTGCGGTAGTCAACAAAGTCTTAAGCTTCTGAAAGCTTTCCTCACATTCATCTGACCATACAAATGGAACATTCTGCTTAGTCAAGTTCGTCAATTGGGAAGCAATAGAAGAGAATCCCTTGACAAATCTGCGGTAGTAGCTAGCTAACCCAACAAAGCTCCTTATTTCTGATACATTAGTGGGTCTTACCCAATTCTTCACTGTCTCAATCTTAGATGGATCAACCATCACTCCATCCTTAGAAACTACGTGCCCCAAGAAGGACACCGCATCTAGCCAAAACTCACACTTAGAGAATTTGGCGTAAAGCTTTTTCTCCCTCAACATTTCCAATACCATTCTCAAATGCTCTTCATGTTCCTTCTTGCTCTTCGAGTATACCAATATATCATCAATAAATACGATCACGAAAAGGTCCAAATATGGCTTAAAGATCCCGTTCATCAAGCTCATGAACGCAGCAGGGGCATTCGTAAGACCAAAAGACATCACCACAAATTCGTAATGTCCATATCTAGTTCGAAAAGCAGTCTTTGGTACATCTGTTGCCCGTATTTTCAATTGATGATAACCGGATCTTAAGTCAATCTTAGAGAAGACACAAGCACATTGTAGTTGATCAAACAAGTCATCAATGCGAGGAAGAGGATACTTGTTCTTGATAGTTACCTTATTCAGTTGTCTGTAGTCTATGCACATCCGAAAACTCCCATCCTTCTTCTTCACAAACAAAACCGGAGCACCCCAAGGGGATGCACTTGGTCTAATGAAGCCTTTGCTCGACAACTCTTGAAGTTGAGCCTTTAACTCTCTTAATTCGGCGGGAGCCATTCTATACGGGGGTATAGAAATGGGGCGAGTACCCGGTTCAAGATCAATGCAGAAGTCAATATCCCTATCTGGTGGCATACCAGGAAGATCTGCAGGGAACACATCCAAAAATTCTCGAACTACCGAAACCGACTCAATCGAAGGTACTTGAATAGTGTCATCCTTAAGATGTGCCAAGAAAGCTAAACACCCTTTACTAACCATTTTCTTAGCACGAAGAAAGGATATGATACGCACCGGATTAGAAGTGTAGTCGCCCTCCCACACTAACGGATTCGCCTCTGTGCTTGGCTAACGTCACCGTTTTAGCATTACAATCCAAAATTGCAAAATTCGGAGAAAGCCAAGTCATACCCAGAATTACATCAAAGTCACCCATTTCTAAAATAACCAAATCTACATAAGTGTTGCTCCCCACAAAATTCACCAAACAAGACCTATACACTTTCTCAACTACCACAGACTCACCCACCGGAGTAGAAACACGAATAGGCATATCAAGTAATTCACAATGTAGATTTAGACCATTAGCAAATGAGGAAGATACATAAGAAAACGTGGATCCAGGGTCAAATAATATAGATGCCATGCAATCACAAACCAAAAGATTACCTGTGATAACAAAGATCGACGCCCGCTTCAGATCTCCCAGGAAAGCGTAACAATGGGCCCTATCGCTTGTCCGTCCATTGCCCCTACCATGTTGCGTAGTAGTGGCTCCGCTTTGCCCTTCACCTCTGCCGCTTTGGTGACCACCATTACCTCGGCCACCACGCCTCCGAATAACGACCTCTACCATTACCACCCCTACCTCTAGCCAAATGGGTTCAGTAACTCTGGTTTGGACAATACCTCTTAATGTGTCCAATCTCTCCACACCCATAACATTCTCCTGGGTTCACGATCGGCCTCAGGAAGTGTTGACTGCTCGAGGTGGACTTCAACTACGATCTGTAGTGAAGATCGTATTGGTCGATTGGAGTGACCTCCTGAGTTCGTCCTCTAGAATAAGAACCATTAAACTCACCTCCCTTGAAACCTCTTCGATGTAGACGCGTGGTGGTGAAGTCATCCGGTTTCACTCCTTCCACCTCTATCACAAAGTCTACCACCTCTTGGAAGGATGTTGTCGTTGCCGCTATCCGCAAGGCTGAAATCCGCACTCGCCTCAATCCCTTCACAAAACGGCGGATCCGTTCTTGTGGACTGAAACAGAGTTGAGTGGCGTATCTGGATAGTGCGCGAAATTTAGCCTCCGATGCATTTACCGTCATTCTACCTTGCTCGAGACTCAAGAACTCATCCCTCTTCCTATCCCTCAAGGTCCGGGATATACTTTTCCATGAACAAACTCGAGAATGATTCCCAAGTCATAGGTGGTGCCTCGTTGGTTGACACTCAACATGTGAACGCCACCACATTTTGGCGTTCCTTGAAACCGATAGCTCACGAACTCGACACCAAACCTCTCTACTATACCCATCTTGTGTAGTAGCTCATGACAATCAACCGTAAAATCGTAGGCATCCTCTCGATTCTCGCACTTAAAGACTGGAGGTTTCAATTTCAAGAACTTATCGAAAAGTTCATGTTGATCGCTTATCATAATAGGCCCGATGGTCGACGTGGAAATGTGCCCATTCCCAATGGTGCATCCATGCGAGCCATAGTAGCCGCATGTCGCACTCAAACCGGAGGTGTTGGTGCAGAAACCCTGGAGGTGCTCGACCGTGATCGATAACCCGCTAAGATAAGCGAGAACCTGATTGATCATCTCCGGGGTAGGTTGAGGTGGCATTTCCTCATTCTGTACTTGCTCATTCACCCCATCCTCCCCTTCTCTTATCACCTCTTGATCGGTGGAGGAGTCACCGCCTCTAGTATCGGATGGGCTAGGTGCTCGCCCTCTTCCTCTAGAGGACGCCCTCCCACGACCTCTACCACGGCCTCTTGCCGTTGTTCTCCTCGAGCCACACCGTGGGTGGCTCAGACGCACCTGTCTGCCGGTCTGGTGTTGGTGTTGGCGTAGTTGTTGCTCTAGTTCTAACCATCTGCGAAATAGAGTGAAGATGGTCGATACCACCAGATCGCCTAGATACGAATTGGACCCAAGTAGTAGCACGAAAGGAAGAATGAAAGAGTGAAATTTTCCTAAAGTCTTATAGCCTCTCAAGGACAAGTAAAGGCGCCCCCTACCGCTCCTTAAGACTCTACTAGACTGTTCTTGTGTGATGAGACCAACGAACCTAATGCTCGATACCAAGTTTGTCACGACCCAAATCGGGCCGCGACCGCACCCACATCTACCCTCCTATGTGAGCGAACCAACCAATTTAACCCTTAACATTTCAATATATAACAACAGAAAATAATGCGAAGACTTAACTCATTAATAAAACAATTCAAAACTATTATTAATATCCCCAAAATCTGGAAGTCATCATCACAAGAACATCTATCTCAAATTGCTAAACTAAAGCTGTCTAAGAAGCTAAAACAACTACTAGCTAGTCCATGCCGGAAGTTCAAGGCATCAAGACTCAAGAAGAAGACCCACCCAAGCTAGACGCATTAGCTCACCCCGAATTTCGAAGGTAGTGAAGACTGCTAGATCTATCGTTGAGTTGAAGTTGACGGAACGCTTGCTGCATTGCACAAATAACAAAGAAGAAAACATAAAAGTAGGGTCAAGATAACCACAAGTATCGAGTAGATATCATCGCCACTCAAAATAGGGAACAAAGATATATCAATAATAATGTAAATCAACTACAATACTCAACATGTAGCAATAACAACATAAATTCATCAATAACTACAACCGAAGTTCACACATGAGGACTCAAGCCTCAATACCATACTCATTGGGAATTAAGTTCATTAGATTGAGTATATTCATTATCTTTCAAGATTCATTATCTTTCTTCCTCTTGTGTCGCACGTGACACTCCGCCTCTATTTCTATCCTGGTGCCTAACGTGGCACTCCGATCCTCATATACTATCCTGGTACCGAACGTGGCACCCGATCCATATTCTATCCTGGTGTCGAACGTGACACCCGATCCTCATATTCATTCTATCCTGGTACCGAACGTGGCACCCGATCCTCATATTCATTCTATCCTGGTACCGAACGTGGCACCCGATCCATATTCTATCCTGGTGTCGAACGTGACACTCCGATCCTCATATTCATTCTATCCTGGTACCGAACGTGGCACCCGATCCTCATATTCATTCTATCCTGGTACCGAACGTGGCACCCGATCCTCATATTCATTCTATCCTGGTACCGAACGTGGCACCCGATCCCTAATTCATCAAGCCTTCTTTTACACTAAGGCATCATCATTCTCATTATATAATATATCAAGCCTTCTTTCATACTAAGGCATCATCATTCTCATTATATAATATATCAAGCTTAATTAGGGTTCTTTCAAGATTTGGGATTCAATAGCTTCATCATGCTTTGTTAATTCATCACAATTTCACATTCATATTCATGCAAGCATACAACTTAAGCACATAGTAGGGTTTACAAAAATATCAACACATAATATTCACTATTAAGAGTTCACTACGAATATCGTAACATAAACCATAACCTACCTCCACCAAAGAATTGAAATCAACAAGCAAGAATTCCAAGCGTTGACACCCTTTTTCCCTTTGATCGACTGCTCTCTCAATTCGTTTCTCCCTTTTCTCTCTTGTTCTTTCTCTTTGTTTTTTTCAAACCCTCTTTCCTTTACCCTAATTATTGTATAATTAAGAATAAAAGGGGACAATAAAATCCCCTAATTAACTTAAGGTTACCTCTTTTAACCCCTAAGTAATTAGAATTATTAATATAAACCCTCAATCTTTATAATTAAGGAAAGAATAGTCAAAAACGACCCTTAAAACGTGGGGAGAAATCCTAAACTGCCCGGGATTGTGCAGCCTGTGGACGGGCCGTGGCTCGCGACGGTCCGTCCACGATGGCCGCCGCCTCCTCCCGCCATTTTGGGTGGTCGCGACGGCCCGTCACCCCTGTGACGGTCCGTCCTGGCCCCTCCGTCATGACGGTCAGAAACTCGTTTTCTTGTACCAATTTCTCAAAAGTTGAAGTGTTTTGCAACGGGACTCACGACGGTTCGTCGTGGGTGTGACGGTCCGTTCTGCCATTTCGTTACGAAGTTCAGAGAGTCGATTTTCAGTACCCAAATTAAAAATTCTAAGTGTCATGGAACGGAACCTCCTCGACGGGCCGTCGTGACCACGACGGTCCGTCGGGACACACGTCGTCTCAGCCAGTTTTCCCCGTATTTATTCTGCTGCTCTAAAACGACTAAACAGGTCGTTACATTTTCTTGATAGGTAGTCTGCAACAACGTTTTTGTCAGTCTTAATTACTTCAATTGTAAATGTATAATTTAATATATTCAGTACTAATCTCCTTATTTCTTTTGTTGTAACTGAATCATCTAATTTTTTTGTTATCCACCATTTTACCTGTGTGTTATCTGTTCTTACAATAAATTTATTGTAAACAATATATGGTTCAAATGCTAATAAACATTTATATAATGCGAATAATTCTTTTCTATTTATTTTCCATTTTATTTGCGCTCAGATAAGATCCTGAATAATATCTACAATGATGTTCTATTTTTTCTTTTTCATATTTGTATTTTAAAACTCCTCCATAACTGTGATCACTTGAATCTGTTTCAACAATATAAGTAAATTGTTTTATTTTCATCAGGAAAATATAGTTTTGGTAATTTTTTACATAAATTTTTTAATATTTCTTATGTGTTTTTTATCTTTATCGTCAAAATGATATTCTACATCTTTTTTAAGTTTTTTATGTAATGGTTTTAGATGTTCTACTAATTTTGGTATATATTCTCTTACCTGATTTACTAATCCTAGAAAGGATTGTAATTTCTTTTTTGTATCTATATTTTCATCAATAGTAATTATTTTTTGTACTATATGTGTTTGCATTTTTATTCCATTTTTATCTATTTGTATTCCTAGAAATTCTATCTGTGATTTCATAATTTCTGCTTTTCTTTGACTCAAACTTATACCTGCATTTTTTACTATATGTATAAATTTTTCCAATAATTTTATATGTTCATCTTGTGTTCTAGAATATAACAATATGTCATCTATATATACAATACAATTTTCTAGCTGGTTAAAACAGTTATCCATAAAATGTTGGAATCTACCTGGTGCATTTTTATATCCAAAAGGTAAAACATTCCATTCATAGAAACCTTGTGATCGTGAATCTTTGTTAATTGTTTAGATTCTTCTTCTAATTTTAGGTGGTAAAATCCTCGATTTACACCAAATTTATCAAATAATTATATCCCTGTCTTTGTGTTTTTTTTAGTTTTTTGTTTGGTATTGGATAATTGTATGTTTTAGTTTTAGCATTTAGATTACGATAATCTATGACCATTCTGCTTTTACCTCTTTTTTGTTCACTATGTTTTTTAACTATAAATGCTGGACTTGTATGTTTACTATTGCTTTTTTGTATGTAATTATTTGCTAATAATTCATCTATATCTATTTTAAATTCTTTCAAATCATCAAAGTTATATTTTAATGGTTTCTGTGTTATTATGCTATTTTCATCTATTAATTCAATTTTTACTTTTGTCTTATGTTTTTCCCATCCTTGTAATGGATCTTCACTATATAATTGTTCTAGTTGTTCATTAATTAATTTGACTTTGTCTATAGCAAATATAATAATTTCTAATTATGTTATTTGTTTATTATTTATATTTTCCATTTCTTGGTTTATTTTTTCACTTCCTTTTATCCATTCCATAGGTTTTCGTTGTTTATTATTTACTCTTTTTGCTCCTATCTTGTTTCCGCATGGTGTAGTAAGCCACCAATGTGTTTTTGTTATTATATGTGGATAAAATCTATCTAGAAATGGCATTCCTAATAACATATCTTTTGTAGTAAATTCAAAATTATACATTTCTCCTATTGTTAGTATCTTATCCCATATTTGTATTTTTATATTTTTTGCTTTGTATTTAATCATACTTCCTTCATTGTTAAATCTCGTTACTACCATAAGTGTTTTTAATTTTTTCCATTTATCTTCTGGTAAGCAATTATATTTACATATATTCGCTTCTGCTCCTGTATCTATCATAGGTGTATAATATCTGTTGTGATATCCTTCTACTATAATTTTTGCTAGTATAAATATTTTCATTAATCATTTTGTCCTTTTTATAATTATTTTCTTATTTTGACAAGTTATTGTTAATTGTTCATTTTCTATATTGTATGGTTTGACTTTTTCTAACCATTTTATTCCTAATGTAATATTATGATTTCCTTGGTATATTTTGAATTGTATTACTAAGGGTATTCCTCCTATAATTATTTCTTTTCTCGTTGTTTCTTCATTTGTGTTCACTATCTCACTAGGTAGTCCAGGCATGTATGTCCTGTTCTTATAATTTCTTCTTCTAATACTAACTCTCTTGTTATATAATTTTCTTCTTGTCCTGTATTTATTAATATTTTATATTTTCTTTGGTCTATTATTCCTGTTATGAAATAATGATATGGTGTTATTTCTTCTTTATCTAACAAGCTTTGTGGGATTTCATATTTTCTTTTAGATGTACTCATCCTTGATGAGGTAGCTCTTGTCTGTAACGACCTGTTTAGTCGTTTTAGAGCAGCAGAACAAATTCTGGAAAAACTGGCTGAAACCACGGACCCAACGACGGACCGTCGCAGGCTCGACGGACCGTCGTGGGTGTTCCGTCCCATGGCACTTAGAAATTTGAAATTTGGTACCGAAAATCGACTCTCTGTAAATTGTGACGGACTGCAGACGTGCCGTCACATCCACGACGAACCGTCGTGAGTCCCGCTGCAAAACACTTCAACTTTTGAGAATTTGGTACAAGAAACGAAGTCTCGACCGTCAGACGGAGGGCGTGACGGACCGTCACAGGGTGACGGGCCATTACACCCACTGAAACTGGGAGGCGCGATGACGGCGTGACGGACCGTCGCACTCACGACGGCCCGCCACGGGTTCTGTGATCCCGTGCAGCTTTAGGATTTCTTTCCTCGCTTTAAGGGACGTTTTGGACTATTCTTTCCTTAATTATAAAGTTTGAGGGTTATTATTAATAAATCTAATTACTTGGGGTTAAATTAGGTAACCTTAAGTTAATTAGTGGGTCATTATTACCATCTTTTATTCTTAATTATATATGAATTAGGGTAAAAGAAAGAGGGTTTGAATAAAGAAAATAAGAAAGAACAAAGAGAGACAGAAAGAGAAAGAGAACGAGTAGAGAGAGAGGGAAACGAAGAGGATAGCAAGGATTTTGAGGAGATAGCTTGTTGATCCAATTCTTCGTGGAGGTAGGTTATGGTTTCTCTTACGATATTCGTAGTAAACTCTTAATAGTGAATGATATGTATTGATAGTGTTGTGAACCCTTCTATATGCTTAAACTGTATGCTTGCATGAATATGATTATGAAATTGTGAATAAATAAGCATGATGAAGCTATTGAATCCCAAATCTTGATAAAAACCCTAATTCACTTGTTAATGATGATGCCTTAGTATGAAAGAAGGCTTGATGAATTAGGGGATCGGGTGCCACGCCCGGTACCAGGATAGAATGAATATGAGGATCGGTGCCACGCCCGTACCAGGATAGAATGAATATGAGGATCGGGTGCCACGTTCCTACCAGGATAGAATGAATATGAGGATCGGAGTGTCACGCCCGACACCAGGATAGAATATGGATTGGGTGCCACGTTCCGGTACCAGGATAGAATGAATATGAGGATCGGAGTGTCACGTTCCGACACCAGGATAGAATATGGATCGGGTGCCACGTTCCCGCACCAGCATAGAATGAATATGACCACCGGGCGCCACGCTCCGGTACCAGGATAGAATGAATATGAGGATCGGAGTGTCACGTTCCGACACCAGGATAGAATATGGATCGGGTGCCACGCTCCGGTGCCAGGATAGCATATGAGGATCGGAGTGCCACGCTCCGCACCAGGATAGAAATAGAGGAGCGGAGTGTCACGCATCGACACAAGAGGAAGAAAGATAATGAATCTTGAAAGATAATGAATATACTCAATCTAATGAACTTAATTCCCAAATGAGTATGGTATTGAGGCTTGAGTCCTCATGTGTGAACTCGGTTGTAGTTATTGATGAATTTATGTTGTTATTGCTACATGTTGAGTATTGTAGTTGATTTACATTATTATTGATATATACTGTTCCCTATTTTGAGTTGGCCGATGATATCTACTCAAGACTTGTGGTTGTAATCGACCCTACTTTTATGTTTTCTTCTTTGTTATTTGTGCAATGCAAAGAAACGTTGGTCAACTTCAACTCAACAAAGAGATCTAGCCGCCTTCACTACCTTCGGAAATTGGGGTGAGCTAATGCGCCTAGCTTGACTGGTCTTCTTCTTCAAGTCTTGATGCCTTGAACTTCCGGCATGGACTAGCTAGTAGTTGTTTTAGCTTCTTAGACAGCTTTTAGTTTAGCAATTTGAGATAGATGTTCTTGTGATGATGACTTCCAGATTTTGGGGATAATAATAATAGTTTTGAATTGTTTTATTAATGAGTTTAAGTCTTCCGCATTACTTTACTGTTATATATTGAAATGATAAGGGTTAAATTGGTTGGTTCGCTCACATAGGAGGGTAAATGTGGGTGCCATCAAGGTCCGGTTTTTGGGTCGTGACAAACTTGGTATCGTGAGCATTAGGTTCGTTGGTCTCATCACACAAGAATGTGTCTAGTAGAGTCTTAAGGAACGGTAGGGGGACGCCTTTACTATTCCTTGAGAGGCTATAAGACTTTAGGAAAATTTCACTCTTTCATTCTTTCTTTCGTGCTACTACTTGAGTCCAATTGGTATCTAGGCGATACGAATTGGTATCTGACCATCTTCACTCTATTTCGCAGATGGTTAGAACTAGAGCCACGACCGCGCCAACAACAACACCGACAAGACAAGAAACGTCTGAGCCAGCCACTGGGGCTGTGGCTCGAGGGAGAACAACGGCAAGAGGCCGTGGTAGAGGTCGTGGGAGGACGTCCTCTAGAGGAAGAGGACGAGCACCTAGCCCATCTGATCCTACGGCGGTGACTCCTCCACCGATCAAGAGGTGATAAGAGAAGGGGAGGATGGGGTGAATGAGCAAGCATGCACGAGGAAATGCCTTCTCAACCTACCCCAGATATGATCAATCAGGTTCTCGCTTATCTTAGCGGGTTATCCGATCACGGCCAGGCACCTCCAGGGTTTCTCGCACCAACACCTCCGGCCAGAGGTACGACACGCGGCTACTATGGCTCTCGCATGGATGCACCATTGGGAATGGGCACATTTCCACGCACTGACCATCGGGCCTATTATGACAAACGATCAACATGAACTTTTCAGTAAGTTCTTGAAATTGAAACCTCCAGTCTTTAAGGGTGCAGAATCAGAGGATGCTTACGATTTTCTGGTTGATTGTCATGAGCTACTACACAAGATGGGTATAGTAGAGAGGTTTGGTGTCGAGTTCGTTAGCTATCAGTTTCAAGGGAACGCCAAAATGTGGTGGCGTTCACATGTTGAGTGTCAACCAACAGAGGCACCACCTATGACTTGGGAATCATTCTCGAGTTTGTTCATGGAAAACTATATCCCCCGGACCTTGAGGGATAGGAAGAGGGATGAGTTCTTGAGTCTCGAGCAAGGTAGGATGACGGTTAACTCATATGAGGCTAAGTTTCGTGCTTTATCAAGGTATGCCACTCAACTGCTTTCACCCACAAGAACGGATCCGCTGCTTTTGTGAAGGGATTGAGGGCGAGTGCGGATTTCACCTTGCAGATAGCGGCAACAAAGAACATCCTTCCAAGAGGTGGTAGACTTTGTGATAGAGGTGGAAGGAGTGAAACCGGATGACTTCACCACCACGTCTACATCGAAGAGGTTTCGAAGGGGAGGTGAGTTTAATGGTTCTTATTCTAGAGGACAGAACTCCGGAGGTCACTCCAATCGACCAATACAGTCTTCACTACAGACTGTAGTTGGGGGTCCACCTCAGAACGGTCAACACTTCTCTGAGAGGCCGATGCGTGAACCCAGAGAATGTTATGGGTGTGGAGAGATTGGACACATTAAGAGGTATTGTCCAAACCAGAGTTACAGAACCCCACTGGCTAGAGGTAGAGGTGGTAATGGTAGAGGTCGTTATTCTGGAGGGCGTGGTGGCCGAGGTAATGGTGGTCACCAAAACGGCAGAGGTGACGGGCAAACTGGAGCCACTACATCACAACATGGTAGGGGCAATTGACAGACAAACGATAGGGCCCATTGTTACGCTTTCCCTGGGAGATCTAAAGCGGAGGCGTCTGATGCTGTTATCACAGGTAATCTTTTGGTTTGTGATTGCATGGCATCTATATTATTTGACCCTGGCTCCACGTTTTCATATGTATCTTCATCATTTGCTAATGGTCTAAATCTACATTGTGAATTACTTGATATGCCTATTCGTGTTTCTACTCCGGTGGGTAGTGCGTGGTAGTTGAAAAAGTGTATAGGTCTTGTTTGGTGAATTTTGTGGGGAGCAACACTTATGTAGATTTGGTTATTTTAGAAATGGGTGATTTTGATGTAATTCTGGGTATGACTTGGCTTTCTCCGAATTTTGCAATTTTGGATTGTAATGCTAAAACGGTGACGTTAGCCAAGCCTGAGGCAGATCCGTTAGTGTGGGAGGGCGACTACACTTCTAATCCGGTGCGTATCATATCCTTTCTTCGTGCTAAGAAAATGGTTAGTAAAGGGTGTTTAGCTTTCTTGGCACATCTTAAGGATGACACTATCCAAGTACCCTCAATTGAGTCGGTTTCGTAGTCCGTGAGTTTTTGGATGTGTTCCTTGCAGATCTTCCTGGTATGCCACCGATAGGGATATTGACTTTTGCATTGATCTTGAGCAGAATTTTCGCCCCATTTCTATACCCCTTATAGAATGGCTCCCGGAGTTAAGAGAGTTAAAGGCACAACTTCAAGAGTTATTGAACAAAGGCTTCATTAGACCAAGTGCATCCCTGGGGTGCTCCGGTTTGTGAAGAAGAAGGATGGGAGTTTTCGGATGTGCATAGACTACGGACAACTAAACAAGGTAACCATAAAGAACAAGTATCCTCTTCCTCGCATTGATGACTTGTTCGATCGCCATAAGGTGCTTGTGTCTTCTCTAAGATTGACTTGAGATCCGGTTATCATCAACTGAAAATACGGGCAACGGATGTGCCAAAGACTGCTTTTCGAACAAGGTATGGGCATTACGAATTTGTGGTGATGTCTTTTGGTCTTACGAATGCCCCCGCTGCGTTCATGAGCTTGATGAACGGGATCTTTAAGCCATATTTGGACCTTTTCGTGATCGTATTTATTGATGATATATTGGTATACTCGAAGAGCAAGAAGGAACATGAAGAGCATTTGAGAATGGTATTGGAAATGTTGAGGGAGAAAAAGCTTTACGCCAAATTCTCTAAGTGTGAGTTTTTGCTAGATGCGGTGTCCTTCTTGGGGCACGTAGTTTCTAAGGATGGAGTGATGGTAGATCCATCTAAGATTGAGACAGTGAAGAATTGGGTAAGACCCACTAATGTATCAGAAATAAGGAGCTTTGTTGGGTTAGCTAGCTACTACCGCAGATTTGTCAAGGGATTCTCTTCTATTGCTTCCCAATTGACGAACTTGACTAAGCGTAATGTTCCATTTGTATGGTCGATGAATGTGAGGAAAGCTTTGAAGCTTAAGACTTTGTTGACTACCGCACCAATTCTTACCTTGCCAATAGAGGGTAAAGACTTCATTGTTTCTTGTGATGCATCCTATTCGGGTTGGGTGCAGTGTTAATGCAAGAGAAAATGTGATTGCTTATGCTTCGAGGCAATTAAAGGTGCATGAACGTAACTATCCGACCCATGATTTGGAGTTGGCCGCGGTAGTGTTTGCACTAAAGCAATGGAGACACTATTTATATGGGGTTAAGTGTGAAGTCTACACGGATCATCGTAGCCTTCAGTACGTCTTTACTCAGAAAGATTTGAACTTGAGACAAAGGAGATGGATGGAACTACTAAAGGACTACGATATCACTATCTTGTACCATCCGGGGAAGGCGAATGTTGTAGCGGATGCTTTGAGTAGAAAGGCGGGAAGCATGGGAAGTCTAGCTCATTTGCAAGCTTCTAGGCGCCCATTGGCTAGAGAAGTGCAGATTTTGGCTAACGATTTGATGAGGTTAGAAGTAAATGAGAAGGGAGGATTGTTAGCTAGTGTGGAGTCGAGATCTTCTTTTCTTGACAAGATTAAGGGAAAACAGTTTGATGATGAGAAACTAAGGCGAATCCGAGACAAAGTGTTGCAAGGAGAGGCCAAAGAAGCGACAATCGATGAAGAAGGTGTTTTGAGAATCAAGGGAAGGGTATGTGTACCTCGAGTTGATGATTTGATCAACACTATTCTGACAGAGGCTCATAGTTCAAAGTATTCTATACATCCGGGTGCGACCAAGATGTACCGCGACTTAAAGCAACACTTTTGGTGGAGTAGAATGAAGCGTGATATTGTTGACTTTATTGCTAAATGTCCAAACTGTCAACAAGTAAAGTATGAACACCAAAGGCCCGGAGGAACACTTCAGAGAATGCCCATTCCTGAATGGAAGTGGGAGAGAATCGCAATGGACTTCGTGGTTGGTCTTCCAAAGACATTGGGTAAGTATGACTCCATTTGGGTGATTGTTGATAGGTTAACTAAGTCTGCTCATTTTATTCCGGTCAAGGTGACTTACAATGCAGAGAAGTTAGCCAAGATCTATATCTCAGAAATCGTTCGATTGCATGGGGTTCCACTCTCCATTATATCAGATAGAGGTACGCAGTTTACTTCTAAGTTTTGGAGGACATTACATGCGGAATTGGGTACTAGGTTGGACCTTAGTACTGCGTTCCATCCTCAGACCGATGGTCAGTCTGAGCGAACGATTCAAGTGTTGGAGGATATGCTTCGCGCATGCGTGATAGAGTTTGGTGGCCATTGGGATAGCTTCTTACCCTTAGCGGAGTTTTCATACAATAATAGCTATCACTCAAGCATTGACATGGCTCCATTTGAAGCATTGTATGGGAGGAGATGTAGGTCTCCCATTGGTTGGTTTGATGCATTCGAGGTTAGACCTTGGGGTACCGATCTTTTAAGGGATTCGTTAGATAAGGTGAAGGGCATTCAAGAAAAGCTTCTAGCGGCGCAAAGTAGACAAAAGGAGTATGCAGACCGAAAGGTTAGAGACTTGGAGTTCATGGAGGGTGAACAAGTCTTGTTGAAGGTTTCACCTATGAAAGGGGTGATGCGGTTTGGCAAAAGAGGTAAGTTAAGTCCAAGGTATATTGGACCATTTGAAGTGCTTAAGCGAATAGGAGAGGGGGCTTATGAGTTAGCCTTGCCTCTCGGCTGTCCGGAGTACATCCGGTATTCCATGTGTCCATGTTGAAAAGATACCATGGAGATGGAAACTACATCATCCGTTGGGATTCAGTTTTGTTGGATGAGAACTTGAATTATGAAGAGGAACCGGTTGCTATATTAGATAGAGAGGTTCGCAAGTTGAGGTCGAGAGAAATTGCATCCATCAAAGTTCAATGGAAGAATCGACCGGTTGAAGAGGCTACTTGGGAGAAGGAGGCAGATATGCAAGAAAAATACCCACATCTGTTTGCAGATTCACGTACTCCTTTTCGCCACTGTCCTTCTTCTTTGATCGTTCGGGGACGAACGATGGGTAAATTGGTATCTATTGTAACGACCTGTTTAGTCGTTTTAGAGCAGCAGAACAAATTCGAAAAACTGGCTGAAACCACGGACCCAACGACGGACCGTCGCAGGCTCGACGGACCGTCGTGGGTGTTCCGTCCCATGGCACTTAGAAATTTGAAATTCGCACCGAAAATCGACTCAGTAAATTGTGACGGACTGCAGACGTGCCGTCACATCCACGAACCGTCGTGAGTCCCGCTGCAAAACACTTCAACTTTTGAGAATTTGGTACAAGAAACGAGTCTCGACCGTCAGATTGGAGGGCGTGACGGACCGTCACAGGGTGACGGGCCGTCACACCCACTGAACACTGGGAGGCGCGACGGCCGCGTGACGGACCGTCGCACTCACGATGGCCCGTCACGGGTTGCGCAAATCCCGTGCGCTTTAGGATTTCTTTCCTCGCTTTTAAGGGACGTTCTGGACTATTCTTTCCTTAATTATAAAGTTTGAGGGTTATTATTAATAAATCTAATTACTTGGTGGTTAAATTAGGTAACCTTAAGTTAATTAGTGGGTCATTATTACCATCTTTTATTCTTAATTATATATGAATTAGGGTAAAAGAAAGAGGGTTTGAATAAAGAAAATAAGAAAGAACAAAGAGAGACAGAAAGAGAAAGAGAACGAGTAGAGAGAGAGGGAAACGAAGAGGATAGCAAGGATTTTGAGGAGATAGCTTGTTGATCCAATTCTTCGGTGGAGGTAGGTTATGGTTTCTCTTACGATATTCGTAGTAAACTCTTAATAGTGAATGATATGTATTGATAGTGTTGTGAACCCTTCTATATGCTTAAACTGTATGCTTGCATGAATATGATTATGAAATTGTGAATAAATAAGCATGATGAAGCTATTGAATCCCAAATCTTGATAAAAACCCTAATTCACTTGTTAATGATGATGCCTTAGTATGAAAGAAGGCTTGATGAATTAGGGGATCGGGTGCCACGCTCCGGTACCAGGATAGAATGAATATGAGGATCGGGTGCCACGCTCCGGTACCAGGATAGAATGAATATGAGGATCGGGTGCCACGTTCCGGCATCAGGATAGAATGAATATGAGGATCGGAGTGTCACGTTCCGACACCAGGATAGAATATGGATCGGGTGCCACGTTCGGTACCAGGATAGAATGAATATGAGGATCGGAGTGTCACGCCCGACACCAGGATAGAATATGGATCGGGTGCCTCGTTCGCACCAGGATAGAATGAATATGAGGATCGGGTGCCACGTTCGGTACCAGGATAGAATGAATATGAGGATCGGAGTGTCACGCCCGACACCAGGATAGAATATGGATCGGGTGCCACGTTCGGTACCAGGATAGTATATGAGGATCGGAGTGCCACGCCCGCACCAGGATAGAAATAGAGGAGCGGAGTGTCACGCATCGACACAAGAGGAAGAAAGATAATGAATCTTGAAAGATAATGAATATACTCAATCTAATGAACTTAATTCCCAAATGAGTATGGTATTGAGGCTTGAGTCCTCATGTGTGAACTCGGTTGTAGTTATTGATGAATTTATGTTGTTATTGCTACATGTTGAGTATTGTAGTTGATTTACATTATTATTGATATATCTGTTCCCTATTTTGAGTTGGCCGATGATATCTACTCAAGACTTGTGGTTGTCTTTCCCTACTTTTATGTTTTCTTCTTTGTTATTTGTGCACGCAAAGAACGTTCCGTCAACTTCAACTCAACAAGAGATCTAGCCGTCTTCACTACCTTCGAAATTCAGGGTGAGCTAATGCGTCTAGCTTGACTGGTCTTCTTCTTCAAGTCTTGATGCCTTGAACTTCCGGCATGGACTAGCTAGTAGTTGTTTTAGCTTCTTAGACAGTTTTAGTTTAGCAATTTGAGATAGATGTTCTTGTGATGATGACTTCCAGATTTTGGGGATAATAATAATAGTTTTGAATTGTTTTATTAATGAGTTTAAGTCTTCCGCATTACTTTCTGTTGTTATATATTGAAATGATAAGGGTTAAATTGGTTGGTTCGCTCACATAGGAGGGTAAATGTGGGTGCCAGTCGCGGTCCGGTTTTGGGTCGTGACATTGTCAATGTATTTGGTACGCTTGAAGTGCTTAATCTTTCTTTTACTATTTCTAAGTCTTCTTCTATATCAATTTCTTTATAGCTATAGTCATTATTGTCTATTACAGTAATTATTTTTTCAAAAGGATTTTCTATTTTTATTTTATTAATTTTATTTCTTGCTGTTATTTTATGCTTTGTTGTTAATATATATAAATTTTTACATCTTGCTGTAAATAATTTGCTTCCTGGTGCTAGTTCTATTCCAGATATTTTCCAATATAGAACTAATGATCTATCTATATTTTTATCTATTAATGATACAAAGATAATTAGCACTTATTGTAAATTTAAATTTTTGATATATCAAGTTTCCTTTTACTGCACTAATTATGCTTTTTTCTATAGGGTGTACAATTCTATCATCTTCTAAGTATATTTCTATAGGTGTATCTATTCCTTCTCTAAAGGTGCTTTTATTAATATTCTGCTCCTCCTAAGTGTACATATTTTATTGGTGTTTTAGCTTTTTATATCTTGTATTTCTTTATTTATCATTCTTTTATTTATTATGGGTATATATGCTTTTCCTCTTGTGTATTTACAATCTATGATATGTTCTTTTTGACTAACTACATAGTATTCTTCTTTTTGTCTTTTAAACCAATTTCTTAAAATAGGTATTTCTAGTACTTTTTCAACACTTAAATCTAATTCTTTTCCTTTTATTTGTTCAAATATCGTATTATCAAATATAATTTTTTGTTCTGATGATTCTTCATCTTGATATTCTTCCTTAGATATTATTTTTATTTCATTTTCAGACATTATATTTCTTCATCTGTTTCGTTATTATCTAGGTTAATATTTTCTTCTTCATTTTCAGTTTCCATATCTGATACATCATATATACTATCATTTTCACTTAATTCATAATCTATGTATTCTATTTGCATATATTTTTAATTATCTATAAATATTTCTGCTATTTTTTTTCTTTTTGGATTTTTAGGTAATTTACAATCTTTAGCTATGTGTCCTATCTTTCCACAATTATAACAAGTACATTGGGATATCTTTCTTTTGGTCTATATGGTCTTTTTATTTTATGGTTTTTTACATAATACCTTCGTCTTGGTTGTTTATATTTATATTTAGTTTTATTTTTTCTATAACTTTTATTTCTTTTTAGATTTTTGTTTTTATTTGTGCATCCAAATTGTGGTGCCATTTTATTTTTACAACATGCTAAATTTTTATTTATTACTTTTTCCATTTTTAATTTTTCTTTTTGGTTCTCACATAATTGTGTAAACCATTGAGATAAGAATTTTATTCTAGCTCCTAAAGTATCTACCATTCCTTCATCATTCCAATCCTTTATTATTTTTGTGCTAAATGGTTCTGGTAATTTTGTAAAATATTGTTTTCTTATTTCTTTTGCTTCGTCTAAATTGTATTTAGCTTTGTAATAATATTCTTTAAATGCGCAAGTATACTCTTCTATATAACACATTTTACATATAGCTAATTTTGTCATAAGTTGTCTATTTATTATTTTTTCTCTATTTTGTTCTCTTATGTCTGTAGTCATACCTCCAAATTCATTTCTTATTGCTGATTCATATTTATCTAATATATCTATATTTGTTGCTGATGCGGATCCATCCATTTTCTTATCATTCCTAAGTACTTCTAAACTTTCTGAGGGTAAATTTTCTATCCATAATTTTGTCGTTCCTACGAATGTTCTTTCTATGTATCTTGGTGTTTTTGCTGTTTCTATTTTATTGTCTATTAGCTGTTTAGACATATTTCCTATCCATATTAATATTGCTTTATTTATATCTGCGACACAATCTAAATCTAAGAAATTGTATTGTTCATTTGCTGGTTTAGGTGTCCAATTTTTATTTAATCTACTGTTCCATATTGCATTATTTCTGTCTGATTGTTGATAGCTTTCTGTATAATAAGTTGGTGGTGTCCTCCTAGGACTAACTCTAGGACTATTTCTGGGACTATTATCTAGGGTTTTGACTCTTGACATATTAGGCCTATCCATATCTCCTGTGTTTATTTCTAATTTTTTTGGTTTATTTATCTGTTCTAGTATTTCTGTATATGTTTCACTTATATCGCTTATTTCTGATTGTTGGTCATTTTCATTTCCATCTATTTCATTTACCTCAATATCTTCATTTAATTTTTGTTCCATTTTTTTTATTTCATTTGTTAATTCTAACTCTTTATCTTTTTCTTTTTGTTTATTTTCATATAATAATTTTAACCTAGCTAATTCTTTTTCTAATTCACTTATTCTTGTATTTTTTATTTCTTCTAAATTTTGTACTTCTTGTTTTGCTTGTGTCACGACCCAAATCCGGCCGCGACTGGCACCCACACTTACCCTCCTATGTGAGCGAACCAACCAATCTAAACATTAACATTTCAATGTATATCACCAGAAATTAATGCGGAAGACTTAAACTCATAAATAAAAACCAATTCAATAACCATTAAAATTCAACATCTATTATTCCCCAAAATCTGGAAGTCATCACCACAAGAACATCTACCTTCAAATTACTAAACTAAGAGTATCTAAGAAAGCAAAAACAAGTAAAAGCTAGTCCATGCCGGAAGTTCAAGGCATCAAGACTTGAAGAAGAAGACCCAGTCCAAGCTAGAAGCATTAGCTCACCCTGAATATCCGGTATGACGAAGACTGGCTAGAATCACTGTTGAGTGGAAGATGACGGAACGTTTGCTGCACCCCACAGATAACAAGAAGAAAACATAAAAGTAGGGGTCAGTACAAAACACGGGTACTGAGTAGATATCATCGGCCCACTCAAAATAGAAAACAGTATATATCAGTTAATATCATAAATCAACTATAAAACTCAACATGTAGCAACAACAAGTACTATAATCATCAAAAAGTACCATTAAGTTCATCCATGAGGGCTCAAGCCTCAATACCATGCTCATTTGGGAATTAAGTTCATTATGTTGAGTATATTCTCATCTTTCACGATTCATTATTCATATTCCTCTTGTGTCGGTACGTGACACTCCGCTCCCTCATATTCATTAATCCTCTTGTGTCGGTACGTGACACTCCGATCCCCTAAATCTACGTGTCGGTTCGTGACACCCGATCCCCTACATCTACGTGTCGGTTCGTGACACCCGATCCCCTAAATCTACGTGTCGGTTCGTGACACCCGATCCCCTAAATCTACGTGTCGGTTCGTGACACCCGATCCCCTAAATCTACGTGTCGGTTCGTGACACCCGATCCCCTATATGTGTCGGTACGTGACACTCCGATCCCTAATTCTACGTGTTGGTTCGTGACACCCGTCCCACTAATACTATGTGTCGGAACGTGACACTCCGATCCACTAATTCTCATTATATCCGTTCATCAAGCCTTCTCTATACCAAGGCATCATCAATCCCATTACTTTAATTCATCAAGCCTTCTTTTATACCAAGGCCTTATCATTAACAAGTAGATTAAAGTTTCTTTCAAGATTTGGGATTCAATAGCTTCGTCATGCTTATTTATTCATAATTACATAATAACATCATTCATGCAAGCATACAATTAAGCATATAGAAGGGTTTTACAATACTACTAACATATATCATTCGCTATTAAGAGTTTACTATGAATAGCATGAAAAACCATAACCTACCTCCACCGAAGAATTGGAATCAACAAGCAATTTCCCAAGCTTTGATATCCTCCTCAGCCAATTCGATCGATCAATACTTTCTCTCTCTCTGTTCTTTCTCTTTTGTTTTATTCAAACCCTCTTTCCTTTACCCTAATTCATATATAATTAAGAATGAAAGATGGTAATAATGACCCACTAATTAACTTAAGGTTACCTTATTTAACCCCCAAGTAATTAGATTTATTAATAATAACCCTCAAACTTTATAATTAAGGAAAGAATAGTCCAAAACAACCCTTAAAATGTGGGACAAAATCCTAAACAGCCTGTGACGGGCCGTCGTGAGTGCGACGGTCCGTCACACAGGCCGTCGTGTCTCCCCAGTTTTTAGGTGAGCTGTGACGGCCCGTCACCCCTGTGACGGTCCGTCCTGCACCTCCGTCCTGGCGGTCAGGAACTCGTTTCTCGTACCAAATTCTCAAAAGTTGAAGTGTTTTGCAACGGGTACTCACGACGGTTCGTCGTGGGTGTCACGGTCCGTTCTGCCATTTCGTTACGAAGTTCAGAGAGTCGATTTTCAGTACCCAAATTAAAAATTCTAAGTGTCATGGGACGGAACACCCACGACGGTCCGTCGAGCCTGCGACGGTCCGTCGTTGGGTCCGTGGTTTCAGCCGCTTTTCCGTAATTTGTTCACGCTCTAAAACGACTAAACAGTCGTTACAATAGATACCAATTTACCCATCGCTCGTCCCGAACGATCAAAAGAAGAAAACAAGGCGAAGAGGAGTACCTGAATCAGTAAACGGATGTGGGCATTTCTCTTGCATATCCGCCTCCTTCTCCCAAGTAGCCTCTTCAACCGGTCGATTCTTCCATTGGACTTTGATGGATGCAATTTCTCTCGACCTCAACTTGCGAACCTCCCTATCTAATATAGCAACAGGCTCCTCCTCATATGACAAGTTCTCATCAAGTAAAATCAATCCCAACGGATGATGTAGTTTCCATCTCCATGGTATCTTTCAACATGGACACATGAAATACCGGATGTACTCTGACAGCCCTGGGGCAAGGCTAATTCATAAGCCACCTCCCTACTCGCTTTAGTACCTCAAATGGTCCAATATACCTTGGACTTAGCTTACCTCTTTTGCCAAACCGCATCACCCCTTTCTTAGGTGAAACCTTCAACAAGACTTGTTCACCCTCCATGAACTCCAAGTCTCTAACCTTTCGATCTGCATATTCTTTTTGTCTACTTTGGGCCGCTAGAAGCTTTTCTTGAATAGACTTCACTTTCTATTGACTCCTCAAGAGATCAAGACCCCAAGGTCTAACCTTGAATGCATCAAACCAACCAATGGGAGACCTACATCTCCTACCATACAATGCTTCAAATGGAGCCATGTCAATGCTTGAGTGATAGCTATTATTGTATGAAAACTCCGCTAAGGGTAAGAAGCTATCCCAATGGCCACCAAACTCTATCACACATGCACGAAGCATATCCTCCAACACTTGAATCGCCCTCTCAGATCGACCATCGGTCCGAGGATGGAACGCGATACTAAGGTCCAACCTAGTACCCAATTCCGCATGCAATGTTTTCCAAAACTTAGAAGTAAACTGCGACTTATCCGATATGATGGATAGTGGAACCCCATGCAATCGAGCGATTTACGAGATATAGATCTTGGCTAACTTCTGCATTGTAAGTCACCTTTACCGGAATGAAATGAGCAGACTTAGTTAACCTATCGACAACCACCCAAATGGAGTCATACTTACCCAATGTCTTTGGAAGACCAACCACAAAGTCCATTGCAATTCTTCCCACTTCCATTCAGGAATGGGCATTCTCTCAAGTGTTCCTCCGGCCTTTGGTGTTCATACTTTACTTGTTGACAGTTTGGACACTTGGCAATAAAGTCAACAATATCACGCTTCATTCTACTCCACCAAAAGTGTTGCTTTAGGTCACGGTACATCTTGGTCGCACCGGATGTATAGAATACTTTGAACTATGAGCCTCTGTCGAATAGTGTTGATCAAATCATCAACTCGGGTACACATACCCTTCCCTTGATTCTCAAAACACCTTCCTCATCGATTTGTGCTTCCTTAGCCTCTCCTTGCAACACTTTGTCTCGGATTTGCCTTAGTTTCTCATCATCAAACTGCTTTCCTTAATCTTGTCAAGAAAAGAAGATCTCGACTCCACACTAGCTAACAATCCTCCCTTCTCATTTACTTCTAACCTCATCAAATCGTTAGCCAAAATCGCACTTCTCTAGCCAATGGGCGCCTAGAAGCTTGCAAATGAGCTAGACTTCCCATGCTTCCCGCCTTTCTACTCAAAGCATCCGCTACAACATTCGCCTTCCCTGATGATACAAGATAGTGATATCGTAGTCCTTTAGTAACTCCATCCATCTCTCTCGCCTTAAGTTCAAATCTTTACGAGTAAAGACATATCAAGGCTACGATGATCCGTGTAGACCTCACACTTAACCCCATATAAATAGTGTCTCCATTGCTTTAGTGCAAACACTACCGCGCCAATTCCAAATCATGAGTTGGGTAGTTACGTTCATGCACCTTTAATTGCCTTGAAGCATAAGCAATTACACTCTTCTCTTTGCATTAGCACCGCACTCCAACCTGAATAGGATGCATCACAATAAACAATGAAGTTTTTACCCTCTCTTGGCAAAGTAAGAATTGGTGCGGTAGTCAACAAAGTCTTAAGCTTCAAAGCTTTCCTCACATTCATCCGACCATTCAAAGGGAACATTCTCGCTTAGTCAAGTTCACAATTGAGAAGCAATAGAAGAGAATCCCTTGACGAATCGGCGTAGTAACTAGCTAACCCCACAAAACTTCTTATTTCTGATACATTAGTGGGTCTTACCCAATTCTTCACTGTCTCAATCTTAGATGGATCTACCATCACTCCTTCCTTAGAAACCACGTGCCCCAAGAAGGACACGCATCTAGCCAAAATTCACACTTAGAGAACTTGGCATAAAGCTTTTTCTCCTCAACATTTCCAATACTATTCTCAAATGTTCCTCATGTTCCTTCTTGCTCTTCGAGTATACCAATATATCATCAATAAATACGATTACGAAGAGGTCCAAATATGGCTTAAAAATCCTGCTCATCAAGCTCATGAACGCAGCAGGCATTCGTAAGACCAAAAGACATCACCACAAATTCGTAATGCCCATACCTTGTTCAAAAGCAGTCTTTGGCACATCTATTGCTCGTATTTTCAATTGATGATAACCGGATCTCAAGTCAATCTTAGAGAAGACACAAGCACCTTATAATCGATCGAACAAGTCATCAATGCGAGGAAGAGGATACTTGTTCTTTATGGTTACCTTGTTTAGTTGTCCGTAGTCTATGCACATCCGAAAACTCCCATCCTTCTTCTTCACAAACAAAACCGAGCACCCCAAGGGGATGCACTTGGTCTAATGAAGCCTTTGTTCAATAACTCTTGAAGTTGTGCCTTTAACTCTCTTAACTCATGGAGCCATTCTATAAGGGGGTATAGAAATGGGGCGAGTACCGGTTCAAGATCAATGCGTAAGTCAATATCCCTATCCGTGGCATACCAGGAAGATCTGCAGGAACACATCCAAAAATTCTCGAACTACCAAACCGATTTGATTGAGGGTACTTGGATGGTGTCATCCCTAAGATGTGCTAAGAAAGCTAAACAACCCTTACTAACCATCTTCTCGAGCACCAAGAAAGGAGATAATACGACCGGATTGGAAGTGTAGTCGCCTCCCACACTAACGGATCCGCCTGTGCTTGGCTAACGCCACCGCTTTAGCATTACAATCCAAAATTGCAAAATTCGGAGAGAGCCAAGTCATACCTGCACTACATCAAAATCACCCATTTCTAAGATAACCAAATCTACGTAAGTGTTGCTCCCACAAAATTCACCAAACAAGACCTATACACTTTTTCAACTACCACAGACTCACCCACCGGAGTAGAAACACGAATAGGCATATCAAGTAATTCACAATGTAAATTTAGACCATTAGCAAATGAGGGAGATACAGAAGAAAATGTGGAGCCAGGATCAAACAATACAGAAGCCATGCAATCACAAACCCAAAGATTACCTGTGATGACAAAGATCGAGGCCTCCGCCTGCATCGCCCAGTGAAAGCGTAACAATGGGCCCTATCGCTCGTCCGTCCGTTGCCTACCATGTTGTGATGTAGTGGCTCCAGCTTTGCCCATCACCTCTGCCGCTTTGGTGACCACCATTACCTCGACTACCACGCCCTCCAGAAAAACGGCCTCTACCATGACCACCTCTACCTCTAGCTATTGGGGGTCTATAACTTTGTTTGGGACAATTCCTCCTAATATGTCCAGTCTCCCCACATCCATAACACTCTCTAGAGTCAAGCATAGGTCTCTCAGAGAAGTGTTGACCGGTCTGAGGTGGTCCCCCAACTACAGTCTGTAGTGAAGACTGAATTGGTCGAACTGAGTAGCCTCCAGAAGTCTGTCCTCTAGTATACGAACTATTAAACTCACCTCCCTTTCGAAACCTTTTTGATGTCGAAGTTGTGGTGAAGTCATCTGGCTTCACTCCTTCCACCTCTATCACAAAGTCTACCACCTCTTGGAAGGATTTTGCCGTTGCCGCTACCTGTAAGGCCGAAATCCGCAACTCTGATCTCAACCCCTTCACAAAACGGCGGATCCGTTCTTGTGGACTGAAACAGAGTTGAGTGGCATACCTTGATAAAGCACGAAACTTAGCCTCATATGCGTTAACCGTCATCCTACCTTGCTCGAGACTCAAGAACTCATCCCTTTTTCTATCTCTCAAAGTCCTTGGGATATACTTCTCCATAAACAGAGTAGAGAAGGATGCCCAAGTCATGGGTGTGGCCTCTGTCGGTTGACACTAGACATGTGATCGCCACCAAATTTTGGCGTTCCCTTGAAACTGATAGCTTACGAACTCAACGCCAAACCGTTCTACTATCCCCATCTTGTGTAGTAGCTCCTGACAATCAACCAGAAAATCATAAGCATCTTGATTCTCGCACCCTTTGAAGACTGGAGGTTTCAATTTCAAGAACTTCTTGAAAAGTTCGTGGCCGATCGCTTGTCATTATCGGTCCAAAGAGTCGACGTGGAAATGTGCCTATCTCCAATGAGGCATCCATGCGGGAGCCATAGTAGCCGCATGTCGTATCTCTCAAACCGGAGGTGTTGGTGCGTAAACCATCGGAGGTGCTCGACCGATCGGATAATCCACTAAGATAAGCAAGTACTTGGTTGATCATCTCTGGGTAGGTTGAGGTGGCATTTCCTCATTCTCGCACTTGCTCATTCACCCCATCCTCCCCTTCTCTTATCACCTCTTCGCCGGTGGAGGAGTCACCGCCCTAGTATCGGATGGGCTAGGTGCTCGTCCTCTTCCTCTAGAGGACGCCCTCCCACGACCTCTACCACGGCCTCTTGCCGTTGTTCTCCTCGAGCCACGGCCCAAAGGGTGGCTCAGATATTTCTTGCTGTGCCGTTGTTGCTGCTGGTGCGGTCGTTGCTCTAGTTCTAACCATCTGCGAAATAGAGTGAAGATGGTCAGATACCAATTCATATCGCCTAGATACCAATTGGACTCAAGTAGTAGCACGAAAGAAAGAATGAAAGAGTGGAATTTTCCTAAAGTCTTATAGCCTCTCAAGGAAAAGTAAAGGCGTCCCCCTACCATTCCTTAAGACTCTACTAGACCTGTTCTTGTGTGATGAGACCAACGAACCTAATGATCTGATACCAAGTTTGTCACGACCCAAATCCGGCCGCGACTGGCACCCACACTTACCCTCCTATGTGAGCGAACCAACCAATCTAAACATTAACATTTCAATGTATATCACCAGAAATTAATGCGGAAGACTTAAACTCATAAATAAAAACCAATTCAATAACCATTAAAATTCAACATCTATTATTCCCCAAAATCTGGAAGTCATCACCACAAGAACATCTACCTTCAAATTACTAAACTAAGAGTATCTAAGAAAGCAAAAACAAGTAAAAGCTAGTCCATGCCGGAAGTTCAAGGCATCAAGACTTGAAGAAGAAGACCCAGTCCAAGCTAGAAGCATTAGCTCACCCTGAATATCCGGTATGACGAAGACTGGCTAGAATCACTGTTGAGTGGAAGATGACGGAACGTTTGCTGCACCCCACAGATAACAAGAAGAAAACATAAAAGTAGGGTCGATACAAAACACGGTAATCGAGTAGATATCATCGGCCCACTCAAAATAGAAAACAAGATATATCGCTTAATATCATAAATCAACTATAAAACTCAACATGTAGCAACAACAAGTACTATAATCATCAAAAAGTACCATTAAGTTCATCCATGAGGGCTCAAGCCTCAATACCATGCTCATTTGGGAATTAAGTTCATTATGTTGAGTATATTCTCATCTTTCACGATTCATTATTCATATTCCTCTTGTGTCGGTACGTGACACTCCGCTCCCTCATATTCATTAATCCTCTTGTGTCGGTACGTGACACTCCGATCCCCTAAATCTACGTGTCGGTTCGTGACACCCGATCCCCTTCATCTACGTGTCGGTTCGTGACACCCGATCCCCTAAATCTACGTGTCGGTTCGTGACACCCGATCCCCTAAATCTACGTGTCGGTTCGTGACACCCGATCCCCTAAATCTACGTGTCGGTTCGTGACACCCGATCCCTATATGTGTCGGCACGTGACACTCCGATCCCTAATTCACGTGTCGGTTCGTGACACCCGTCCCACTAATACTATGTGTCGGAACGTGACACTCCGATCCACTAATTCTCATTATATCCGCTCATCAAGCCTTCTATACCAAGGCATCATCAATCCCATTACTTTAATTCATCAAGCCTTCTTTTATACCAAGGCCTTATCATTAACAAGTAGATTAAAGTTTCTTTCAAGATTTGGGATTCAATAGCTTCGTCATGCTTATTTATTCATAATTACATAATAACATCATTCATGCAAGCATATAATTAAGCATATAGAAGGGTTTTACAATACTACTAACATATATCATTCGCTATTAAGAGTTTACTATGAATAGCATGAAAAACCATAACCTACCTCCACCGAAGAATTGGAATCAACAAGCAATTTCCCAAGCTTTGATATCCTCCTCAGCCAATTCGATCGATCAATACTTTCTCTCTCTCTGTTCTTTCTCTTTTGTTTTATTCAAACCCTCTTTCCTTTACCCTAATTCATATATAATTACGAATGAAAGATGGTAATAATGACCCACTAATTAACTTAAGGTTACCTTATTTAACCCCCAAGTAATTAGATTTATTAATAATAACCCTCAAACTTTATAATTAAGGAAAGAATAGTCCAAAACGACCCTTAAAACGTGGGACGAAATCCTAAACCGCTCGGGATTGTGCAGCTGTGACGGGCCGTCGTGAGTGCGACGGTCCGTCACACAGCCGCCGTGTCTCCCCAGCTTTTAGGTGAGTGTGACGCCCGTCACCCTGTGGACGGTCCGTCCCCGCACCTCCGCCCTGGCGGTCAGAACTCGTTTCGTACCAAATTCTCAAAAGTTGAAGTGTTTTGCAACGGGTACTCACGACGGTTCGCGGGTGTCACGATCCGCTCGCCATTTCGTTACGAAGTTCAGAGAGTCGATTTTCAGTACCCAAATTAAAAATTCTAAGTGTCATGGGACGGAACACCCACGACGGTCCGTCGAGCCTGCGACGGTCCGTCGTTGGGTCCGTGGTTTCAGCCAGTTTTTCCAGAATTTGTTCTGCTGCTCTAAAACGACTAAACAGGTCGTTACAGCTTGTGTTTTTATTTTTTCAATTTCTCTTGATTTATCTATTTCTTCATTTTCTTTTGTTATTCTTACCATAGCTGTTAAACTATCTTCTAATTTTGCTGTTTCTTTTTCTAGCATTAAATATAAGTTATTTCCTATTTTCTTGTATCTTCTTCCTAGATTTGAAAATACTATTTTTATTATCATTCCGTCTTAGTTTTCATATGTCTTTTCGCTTCATGCAAACTCTTCTTTGTTCATTATGATCTATGTATTATATTATGTTGTAATTCATATTCAAGACAATCTAATTCTAATTCTTACATTAATATATCTTTTCTTTGTGCTAGTATTGATTTATTACATACTCCTCGCTAATATATTTTCATCTAACCTTCTTTTTCTATGTTGTAATTCTTGTTCTTTTCAGTTATTTGTTCCATTATTTTTTCTATTAGTTGTTGTTTATATTTTTCTCTGCTCATATTGTTTCTTCAAATAGCAAACATATTTGTATTCTGTTTTTGAAATTATATTTATCAAATGATCTATTTTATCATTATTTGTTTTGACTTGATATTCTATATATAAGGATTTTAATTTTTTCCATATTTTTCGTACCTTTTTGTCTATCTTAGTTTTTGTTATTTTAGTTTCTTTGATTGGTGTTGTATTATTCTTCATAAAATGTCTTTCTATAATATTCTTTTTTAAGTAGACCTAATCTTTGTATTTTATTAGCATTAGTTATAATATATTCTAGATATTCATCTTCTCGAGTTCTTAAATAACCAAATAAATTTTCAATTAGTAGTTTTTCTTGTAGATCTATGTCTTCTATAGTTTGTACCCAATATTGTAAATATTCGTAATTTATCATTGATCTCTGAATATATCTATGTCATCATATAAATCATATATGTCAAAGTAAAGTTCATCTTCTATACTTTGTATGGTTAACTCAGTCCAACCTTGCGTTGTTATTTCTATTATCTCATATGTTAATAATTTATTATAAATTTCTCTTTTTATATCAGTATTCAAATTTTTTAGTATATAGAGTAGTAATATCTTATAATCAACATCATCGTTTAATAGGTATGTTTCCATTTTTATTATTTTCATTTTTCACTAAAATTTTATTCCTTCCAACCTCTTAATAAATTATACTTGCTTATTATGCAAAATAATGATTTAATAATCATCTCGTCGGGTCACTACTACAGCTTTCTTCTTTGATTAGTTACCCTAACAGCGCCTCAACTTTGTTTACTCCCCTAACGGCCTTCTCTGCCTACCGGTTTCAACCTTAGGATGGCATAGTCTGGGCATACTTATTCAAGAATATTTCTTTAGCAAACTTGCTAAAGATGGTTACTAGAATATTATTCAAACATGATAAACAATTATAATTAACAAGAGATTTTCAGGAATAAATTAATTTAGCTACTCATGAATATAAAATGGTATACCTGTTCTTGTAGATCATCTGTCATAGTTGATTTGTTTTCCATAGTTATTTAATTATCTAGCTCTGATACCAATGGAGGGGGGTGGAAGCGGATTTATTATTTGAGAGTAGAGAGTAGATTGTTGGAAGAAGGATATTTTATTTATGAAGGCAAATGCCCCTTATATAAACATACATAATGACCTTTCATCCTTGTTAAAGGACGATTGGCCTTTACTATTTACACAGTTACTTGACTCTTACTATTTACACAGTAACTTGACTCTTACTATTCATGGTTACTATTCATGAATAGGATACTGACACTATTTACTTTACAACTTTTTTTTTTACAAAAAACAAAATAAATTTTGGCCAAATGGACGACATACTTTTTCTACTTTATTTAATGGCCTTTACTTTTTACATGTGGCCGACAATGACTAATTTACATATATTTTATGTCTATCTTTTCCTTATTTTCTTTTTCTCAGCTTATTCAAGTTGTACTTCTGGAATTATGTCATCACCTTGGTTGCATTTTGAACATATGTGGTCTGGGTAATTGTGTCTGACTAGTTTGCAATATGTCGTCATTAGTTCTTCGGATATGAATCCTTGCTTTATTGCTCTAGTTGTTGGCGTAGCTTCTGGTTTTACCAGGGTCAAAATCCATTTTTGGAATTCTTCCATATCTGCTTGTCTTATTTCTTTCGAATTGGCATATATCATTAAGTGGTCTCTCGAATAGTAGCTCCATATGGCGTTGCCTTGTAGATAGTTATTTGCTAGCTCTTGTATAATAGTTGATAATCCAATTATCCTTTTATTGGCATAGAAACTGGGTATCTCAACTCTTGTTATCTCTGGCTGTTGGCCTATATCTTCTGGGATTATCATTTCTCGTGTTAGCCCAATTTTGACTATCTGGATCATTGGCTTTATTTCATCATAGAGTATCTCTGCTGGTGCCGTGTAGAATCTTATGAAAAATAAGTTTCCTTTTGTTATCTTCTTATATATTAAAAATGCTTTGTGGACCTCTGGGATTCCACTTATCTCTTCACCTGTATATGTATAGACTGTATTTAATAATCCATAGTTATAACAAGTTTTAACTAGGTTTGGATTAGTTTTTGGTTGTGCAATTAACTTGTTATAGCCTTGTAGTTTTTGGGTTAGGTAGTCTTGGGTTTTTTCTAATGTTGTGGTAGATTTGGGTTTTTGATTTAAAAGTTTTGTATCTTGTATAGGTTTTCAATGTATGTTAGGGATATATGGTTGTATGTTTTCTTCTCTTTATCTTGAGACTAGGCTGCATAGGTAGATGTTTGTGGTGTTGAATCATCTCCTATCTGTATCTTTGGAGTAAATGGTTTGGTAAATATGCTATTTAAGTTTATGTTCTTTGGTGTAGGTTTCTCCATAGCTTTTTTGCTTGTACCTGCAGCATCAGTAATATCATGGGTTTTAAGGAGTTTCCCAACGTCTCCTTTTAGCTCTGGAATTTTTGTGTCTTCCGATTGACATAGCTCCGCATATTTATAGTCATGCTGCTGACTTATCTTTTGTAGCTCTTTATCCATACTTCCTACTTTCGCAGAAAGTGTAGTACTGTATCTATCATAGGTGCATAATATCTGTTGTGATATCCTTCTACTATAATTTTTACTAGTATAAATATTTTCATTAATCATTTTGTCCTTTTTATAATTATTTTCTTATTTTGACAAGTTATTGTTAATTGTTCATTTTCTATATTGTATGATTTGACTTTTTCTAACCATTTTATTTCTAATGTAATATTATGATTTCCTTGGTATATTTTGAATTGTATTACTAAGGGTATTCCTCCTATAATTATTTCTTTTTCTGTTGTTTCTTCATTTGTGTTCACTATCTCACTAGGTAGTCCAGGGCATGTATGTCCTGTTCTTATAATTTCTTCTTCTAATACTAACTCTCTTGTTATATAATTTTCTTCTTGTCCTGTATTTATTAATATTTTATATTTTCTTTGGTCTATTATTCCTGTTATGAAATAATGATATGGTGTTATTTCTTCTTTATCTAACAAGCTTTGTGGGATTTCATATTTTCTTTTAGATGTACTCATCCTTGATGAGGTAGCTCTTGTCAATGTATTTGGTACGCTTGAAGTGCTTAATCTTTCTTTTACTATTTCTAAATCTTCTTCTATATCAATTTCTTTATAGCTATAGTCATTATTGTCTATTACAGTAATTATTTTTTCAAAAGGATTTTCTATTTTTATTTTAACTTGACTCTTACTATTCATGGTTACTATTCATGAATAGGATACTGACACTATTTACTTTACAACTTTTTTTTTACAAAAAACAAAATAAATTTTGGCCAAATGGTCGACATACTTTTTCTACTTTATTTAATGGCCTTTACTTTTTACATGTGGCCGACAATGACTAATTTACAAATATTTTATGTCTATCTTTTCCTTATTTTCTTTTTCTCAGCTTATTCCAGTTGTACTTCTGGAATTATGTCATCACCTTGGTTGCATTTTGAACATATGTGGTCTGGGTAATTGTGTCCGACTAGTTTGCAATATCTCATCATTAGTTCTTCGGATATGAATCCTTGCTTTATTGCTCTAGTTGTTGGCGTAGCTTCTGGTTTTAACAGGGTCAAAATCCATTTTTGGACTTCTTCCATATCTGCTTGTCTTATTTCTTTCGAATTGGCATATATCATTAAGTGGTCTCTCGAATAGTAGCTCCATATGGCGTTGCCTTGTAGATAGTTATTTGCTAGCTCTTGTATAATAGTTGATAATCCAATTATCCTTTTATTGGCATAGAAACTGGGTATCTCAACTCTTGTTATCTCTGGCTGTTGGCCTATATCTTCTGGGATTATCATTTCTCGTGTTAGCCCAATTTTGACTATCTGGATCATTGGCTTTATTTCATCATAGAGTATCTCTGCTGGTGCCGTGTAGAATCTTATAAAAAATAAGTTTCCTTTTGTTATCTTCTTATATATTAAAAATGCTTTGTGGACCTCTGGGATTCCACTTATCTCTTCACCTGTATATGTATAGACTGTATTTAATAATCCATAGTTATAACAAGTTTTAACTAGGTTTGGATTAGTTTTTGGTTGTGCAATTAACTTGTTATAGCCTTGTAGTTTTTGGGTTAGGTAGTCTTGGGTTTTTTCTAATGTTGTGGTAGATTTGGGTTTTTGATTTAAAAAGTTTTGTATCTTGTATAGGTTTTCAATGTATGTTCGGGATATATGGTTGTATGTTTTCTTCTCTTTATGCAGACTAGCTGCATAGGTAGATGTTTGTGGTGTTGAATCATCTACTATCTGTATCTTTGGAGTAAATGGTTTGGTAAATATGCTATTTAAGTTTATGTTCTTTGGTGTAGGTTTCTCCATAGCTTTTTTGCTTGTACCTGCAGCATCAGTAATATCATGGGTTTTAAGGAGTTTCCCAACGTCTCCTTTTAGCTCTGGAATTTTTGTGTCTTCCGATTGACATAGATCCGATATTTATAGTCATGTCAGCTGACTTATCTTTTGTAGCTCTTTATCCATACTTCCTACTTTCATGAAAGTGTAGTAATAGCTTTGAGTATCTCTTCCATTGTATCTGGTTCAGCTTTGAATTCCTTTTTCTTGATAGGTAGTCCGCAACAAGGTTCTTGTCAGTCTTAATTACTTCAATTGTAAATGTATAATTTAATATATTCAATACTAATCTCCTTATTTCTTTTGTTGTAACTGAATCATCTAATTTTTGTTATCCACCATTTTACCTGTGTGTTATCTGTTTACAATAAATTTATTGTAAACAATATATGGTTCAAATGCTAATAAACATTTATATAATGCGAATAATTCTTTTCTATTTATTTCCCATTTTATTTGCGCTTCTGTATAAGATCCTGAATAATATCTACAATGATGTTCTATTTTTTCTTTTTCATATTTGTATTTTAAAACTCCTCCATAACTGTGATCACTTGAATCTGTTTCAACAATATAAGTAAATGTTTTATTTTCATAAGGAAAATATAGTTTTTGTAATTTTTTACATAAATTCTTAATATTTCTTATGTGTTTTTTATCTTTATCGTCAAAATGATATTCTACATCTTTTTTAAGTTTTTTATGTAATGGTTTTAGATGTTACGCTAATTTTGGTATATATTCTCTTACCTGATTTACTAATCCTACAAAGGATTGTAATTTCTTTTTTGTATCTATATTTTCATCAATAGTAATTATTTTTTGTACTATATGTGTTTGCATTTTTATTCCATTTTTATCTATTTGTATTCCTAGAAATTCTATCTGTGATTTCATAATTTCTGCTTTTCATTTACTCAAACTTTTACCTGCATTTTTTACTATATGTATAAATTTTTCCAATAATCTTATATGTTCATCTTGTGTTCTAGAATATAACAATATGTCATCTATATATACAATACAGTTTTCTAGCTGGTTAAAACAGTTATCCATAAAATGTTGGAATCTACAGTGCATTTTTATATCCAAAAGGTAAAACATTCCATTCATAGAAACCTTATGATCTTGTGAATGCCGTTAATTGTTTAGATTCTTCTTCTAATTTTAGGTGGTAAAATCCTGATTCTGATCAAATTTATCAAATAATTATATCCTTGTATTTGTCTTATTTTTAGTATTTTGTTTGGTATTGGATAATTGTATGTTTTAGTTTTAGCATTTAGATTACGATAATCTATGACCATTCTCGCTTTTACCTCTTTTTTGTTCACTATGTTTTATAACTATAAATGCTTTGGACTTGTATGTTTACTATTGCTTTTTGTATGTAATTATTTGCTAATAATTCATCTATATGTATTTTAAATTCTTTCAAATCATCAAAGTTATATTTTAATGGTTTCTGTGTTATTATGCTATTTTCATCTATTAATTCAATTTTTACTTTTGTCTTATGTTTTTCCCATCCTTGTAATGGATCTTCACTATATAACTGTTCTAGTTGTTCATTAATTAATTTGACTTTGTCTATAGCAAATATAATAATTTCTAATTGCGTTATTTGTTTATTATTTATATTTTCCATTTCTTGGTTTATTTTTTCACTTCCTTTTATCCATTCCATAGGTTTTCGTTGTTTATTATTTACTCTTTTTGCTCCTATCTTGTTTCCGCATGGTGTAGTAAGCCACCAATGTGTTTTTGTTATTATATGTGGATAAAATCTATCTAGAAATGGCATTCCTAATAACATATCTTTTGTAGTAAATTCAAAATTATACATTTCTCCTATTGTTAGTATCTTATCCCATATTTGTATTTTTATATTTTTTGCTTTGTATTTAATCATACTTCCTTCATTGTTAAATCCCGTGTCACGACCCAAAACCGATCGCGACTGGCACCCACATTTACCCTCCTATGTGAGCGAACCAACCAATTTAACCCTTATCATTTCAATATATATATCAACAGAAAGTAATGCGGAAGACTTAACTCGTTAATAGAACAATTCAAAAGTATTATTAATATTCCCAAAATCTGGAAGTCATCATCACAAGAACTTCTATCTCAAACTTCTAAACTAAAACTGTCTAAGAAGCTAAAACTAATACTAGCTAGTCCATGCCGGAAGTTCAAGGCATCAAGACTTGAAGAAGAAGACCCAGTCCAAGCTAGACGCATTAGCTCACCCTGAATTTTCCGAAGGTAGTGAAGACTGGCTAGATCTACTGTTGAGTTGAAGTTGACGAACGCTTCTTTGCATTGCACAAATAACAAAGAAGAAAACATAACAAGTAGGGGGTCAAGATACAACCACAAGTATCGAGTAGATATCATCGGCCAACTCAAAATAGGGAACAAAGTATATATCAATAATAAGGTAAATCAACTACAATACTCAACATGTAGGAATAACAACATAAATTCATCAATAACTACAACCGAGTTCACACATGAGGACTCAAGCCTCAATACCATACTCATTTGGGAATTAAGTTCATTAGATTGAGTATATTCATTATCTTTCAAGATTCATTATCTTTCTTCCTCTTGTGTCGGTACGTGACACTCCGCTCCTCTATTTCTATCCTGGTGCCGGAACATGGCACTCCGATCCTCATATACTATCCTGGTGTCGGAACGTGACACTCCGATCCTCATATTCATTCTATCCTGGTACCGGAACGTGGCACCCGATCCTCATATTCATTCTATCCTGGTACCGGAACGTGGAACCCGATCCTCATATACTATCCTGGTGTCGGAACGTGACACTCCGATCCTCATATTCATTCTATCCTGGTACCGGAACGTGGCACCCGATCCTCATATTCATTCTATCCTGGTACCGGAACGTGGCACCCGATCCTCATATACTATCCTGGTGTCGGAACGTGACACTCCGATCCTCATATTCATTCTATCCTGGTACCGGAACGTGGCACCCGATCCCCTAATTCATCAAGCCTTCTTTCATACTAAGGCATCATCATTAACAAGTGAATTAGGGTTTTTATCAAGATTTGGGATTCAATAGCTTCATCATGCTTATTCGTTCACAATTTCATAATCATACTAATGCAAGCATACAATTTAAGCACATAGAGGGGTTTACAATACTATCAACACATGTCATTCACTATTAAGAGTTTACTACGAATATCGTAAAAGAAACCATAACCTACCTTCACCGAAGAATTGGAATAAACAAGAATTCTCCCAAGCTTTGTTCTTCTCGTTCAATCTCCCTCAATTCGTTTCTCTTTTCACTCTCTTGTTCTTTCTCTTTTGTTTTATTCCAAAACCCTCTTTCCTTTACCCTAATTATTCTATAATTAAGAATGAAAGATGGTAATAATGACCCACTAATTAACTTAAGGTTACCTATTTTAACCCCAAAGTAATTAGATTTATTAATAATAACCCTCAAACTTTATAATTAAGGAAAGAATAGTCCAAAACGCCCCTTAAAACGTGGAAAGAAATCCGATTTTGACTGGGACTGCGCGACCTGTGACGGGCCGTCGTGAGTGCGACGGTCCGTCACACAGGTCGTCGTGACCTCCCCCGATTCCAGGTGGGCTGTGACGGGCCGTCACCCTTGGGACGGTCCGCCCCGCCTCCGCCTCCTGGCGGTCGAGCTCGCTTTCTTGCACCAAATTCTCAAAAATTGAAGTGTTTTGCACCGGGTACTCACGACGGTTCGTCGTGGATTTGACGGTCCATTCTGCCATTTCGTTACGAAGTTCAGAGAGTCGATTTTCAGTACCCAATTTCGTAACGCTAAGTGTCATGGAACGAAACACCCACGACGGTCCGTCGGCCTGTGGACGGTCCGTCGTTGGGTCCGGTTTCAGCCGCTTTTCCAGAAATAATTCTCACGCCAAAACGACTAAACAGGTCGTTACAATAAATACCAATTTACCCATCGCTCATCCCGAACGATCAAAAGAAGAAAACAATGGCCAAAAGGAGTACCTGAATCTGTAAACAGATGTGGGTATTTTTCTTGCATGTCGACCTCCTTCTCCCAAGTTGCTTCTTCAACCGGTCGATTCTTCCATTGCACCTTGATGGATGCAATCTCTCTTGACCTCAACTTGCGAACTTCTCTATCTAAGATAGCAACAGGATCCTCCTCATAAGACAAGTTTTCATCAAGCAAAACTGAATCCCAACGGATAATGTAATTTCCATCCCCATGATATCTTTTCAACATAGACACATGGAATCTGGGATGTACTCGGACAGCCCTGGAGGCAAGGCTAACTCATAAGCCACCTCCCCTACTCGCTTAAGTATTTCAAATGGTCCAATATACCTTGGACTTAGCTTACCTCTTTTACCAAACCGCATCACCCCTTTCATTGGCGAAACTTTCAACAAGACTTGTTCACCCTCCATGAACTCTAAGTCTCTAACCCTTCGATCTGCATATTCTTTTTGTCTACTTTGCGCCGCTAGAAGCTTTTCTTGAATAGACTTCACTTTCTCCATCGAATCCCTCAACAGATCAGTACCCCAAGGCCTAACCTCAAATGCATCAAACCAACCAATGGGAGACCTACATCTCCTCCCATACAATGCTTCAAATGGGGCCATATCAATGCTTGAGTGATAGCTATTATTGTATGAAAACTCCGCTAAGGGTAAGAAGCTATCCCAATGGCCACCAAACTCTATCACACATGCACGAAGCATATCCTCCAACACTTGAATCGCCCTCTCAGATCGACCATCGGTCTGAGGATGGAACGCAGTACTAAGGTCCAACCTAGTACCCAATTCTGCATGCAATGTTTTCCAAAATTTAGAAGTAAACTGCGTACCTCTATCTGATATGATGGATAGTGGAACCCCATGCAACCAAACAATTTCTGAGACATAGATTTTGGCTAACTTCTCTGCATTGTAAGTCACCTTTACCGGAATGAAATGAGCAGATTTAGTTAACCTATCAACAATCACCCAAATGGAGTCATACTTACCCATTGTCTTTGGAAGACCTACCACAAAGTCCATTGCGATTCTTTCCCACTTCCATTCCGGAATGGGCATTCTCTGAAGTGTTCCTCCGGGCCTTTGGTGTTCATACTTTACTTGTTGATAGTTTGGACATTTGGCAATAAAGTCAACAATATCACGCTTCATTCTACTCCACCAAAAGTGTTGCTTGAGGTCACGGTACATCTTGGTCGCACCCGGATGTATAGAATACCGTGAACTATGAGCCTCTGTCAGAATAGTGTTGATCAAATCATCGACGCGGGGTACACATACCCTTCCTTTGATTCTCAAAACACCTTCCTCATCGATTTGTGCTTCCTTAGCCTCTCCTCGCGATACTTTATCTTGAATTCGTCTTAGTTTCTCATCATCAAACTCGCTTTCCCTTAATCTTGTCGAGAAAAGAAGATTTCGACTCCACACTAGCCAACAATCCTCCCTTCTCATTTATTTCTAACCTCATCAAGTCGTTAGCCAGAGTCTGAACCTCTCTAGCCAATGGGCGTCTAAAAGCTTGCAAATGAGCTAGACTTCCCATGCTTCCCGCCTTTCTACTTAAAGCATCCGCTACAACATTCGCTTTTCCCGGATGATACAAGATAGTGATATCGTAGTCCTTTACTAACTCCATCCATCTCCTCCGCCTTAAGTTCAAATCTTTACGAGTGAAGACATCTTCAAGGCTACGATGATCCGTGTAGACCTCACACTTAACCCCATATAAATAGTGTCTCCATTGCTTTAATGCAAACACTACCGCGCCAATTCCAAGTCATGAGTTGGGTAGTTACGCTCATGCACCTTTAATTGTCTTGAAGCATAAGCAATCACACTCTTCTCTTGCATTAGTACCGCACTCCAACCCGTAATAGGATGCATCACAATAAACAATGAAGTTCTTACCTTCCACGGGCAAGGTGAGAATGGGTGCGGTAGTCAATAAAGTCTTGAGCTTTTGAAAGCTTTCCTCACACTCATCCGACCATACAAATGGAACATTCTGCTTAGTCAAGTTCGTCAATTGAGAAGCAATAGAAGAGAATCCCTTGACGAATCGGCGGTAGTAACTAGCTAACCCCACGAAACTCCTTATTTCTGACACATTAGTGGGTCTCACCCAATTCTTCACTGTCTCAATCTTAGATGGATCTACCATCACTCCATCCTTAGAAACTACGTGCCCCAAGAAGGACACTGCATCTAGCCAAAATTCACACTTAGAGAATTTGGCATAGAGCTTTTTCTCCCTCAACGTCTCCAATACCATTCTCAAATGCTCTTCATGTTCCTTCTTGCTCTTCGAGTATACCAATATATCATCAATAAATACAATCACGAAGAGATCCAAATATGGCTTAAAAATCCCATTCATCAAACTCATGAACGCAGCAGGGGCATTCGTAAGACCAAAGGACATCACCACAAATTCATAATGTCCATACCTAGTTCGAAAAGCAGTCTTTGGTACATCCGCGTCCGTATTTTCAATTGATGATAACCGGATCTCAAGTCAATCTTAGAGAAGACACAAGCACCTTAGAATCGATCGAACAAGTCATCAATTCGAGGAAGAGGATACTTGTTCTTGATAGTTACCTTGTTCAACTGCCGGTAGTCTATGCACATCCAAAAACTCCCATCCTTCTTCTTTACAAACAAAACCGGAGCACCCCAAGGAGATGCACTTGGTCTAATGAAGCCTTTGTTTAACAACTCTTGAAGTTGTGCCTTTAACTCTCTTAACTCCGCGGGAGCCATTCTATAAGGGGGTATAGAAATGGGGCGAGTTCCCGCTTCAAGTTCAATGCAAGTCAATATCCCTATCTGGTGGCATACCAGGAAGATGCAGAGGAACACATCCAAAAATTCTCGAACTACCGAAACCGATTCAATTGAGGGTACTTGAGTAGTGTCATCCCTAAGATGTGCTAAGAAAGCCAAACAACCCTTACTAACCATCTTCCGAGCACAAAGAAAGGACACAATACGAACCGGATTGGAAGTGTAGTCGCCCTCCCACACTAACGGATCTGTCCCAGGCTTGGCTAATGTCACCGTCTTAGCATTACAATCCAAGATCGCAAATTGCGGCGAAAGCCAAGTCATACGCAGAATTACATCAAAATCACTCATTTCTAAGATAACCAAATCTACATAAGTGTTGCTCCCCACAAAGTTCACCAAACAAGACCTATACACTTTTTCAACTACCACAGACTCACCCACCGGAGTAGAAACACGAATAGGCATATCAAGTAATTCACAATGTAAATTTAGACCGTTAGCAAATGAGGAAGATACATAAGAAAATGTGGATCCAGGATCAAACAATACGGAAGCCATGCAATCACAAATCAAAAGGTTACCTGTGATGACAAAGATCAGACGCCTCGCTCAGATCTCCTGTAAAGCGTAACAATGGGCCCTATCACCCGTCTGTCCATTGCCCCTACCATGTTGCGTAGTAGTGGCTCCAGCTTGCCCATCTCCTCCGTTTTGGTGACCACCATTACCTCGACCACCACGTCCTCCAGAAAAACGGCCTCTACCATGACCACCTCTACCTCTAGCCATTGGGGTTCTGTAACTCTGGTTTGGACAATATCTCTTAATGTGTCCAACCTCCCCACATCCATAACACTCTCGGGGTTCATGCATAGGTCTCTCGGAGTAGTGTTGACCGTTCTGAGGTGGACCCCCAACTACAGTCTGTAGTGAAGACTGAATTGGTCGACTTGGGTAACCTCCGGAGCTCTGTCCTCTAGTATACGAACTATTAAACTCACCTCCCTTTCGAAACCTTTTTGATGTCGAAGTTGTGGTAAATTCGTCTGGCTTCACTCCTTCCACCTCTATCACAAAGTCTACCACCTCTTGGAAGGATGTTGCCGTAGCCGCTACCTGTAAGGCTGAAATCCGCAACTCTGATCTCAACCCCTTCACAAACCGGCGAATCCGCTCTTGTGGACTGAAACAGAGTTGAGTGGCATACCTTGATAAAGCACGAAACTTAGCCTCATATGCGTTAACCGTCATCCTACCTTGCTCAAGACTCAAGAACTCATCCCTTTTTCTATCTCTCAAAGTCCTTGGGATATACTTCTCCATAAACAGAGTAGAGAAGGATGCCCAAGTCATGGGTGTGGCCTTTGTCGGTTGACACTCGACATGTGATCGCCACCATATTTTGGCGTTCCCTTGAAACTGATAGCTTACGAACTCAACGCCAAACCGTTCTACTATCCCCATCTTGTGTAGTAGCTCATGACAATCAACCAGAAAATCATAAGCATCTTCAGATTCTGCACCCTTGAAGACTGGAGGTTTCAATTTCAAGAACTTACTGAAGAGTTCGTGTTGATCGTTTGTCATTACCGGTCCACTAATCAGACGTGGAAATGTGCCTATCTCCAATGGGGCATCCATGCGGGGAGCCATAGTAGCCGCATGTCGTACCTCTGAAACCGGAGGTGTTGGTGCAGAAACCACTGGAGGTGCCTGACCGTGATCAGATAACCCGCTAAGATAAGCGAGAACCTGATTGATCATCTCTGGGGTAGGTTGGGGTGGAAATTCCTCATTCTGCTCTTGTTCATTCTCCCCTTCCTCACCCTCTCTTTTAACCTCTTCAGTCGGTGGAGGAGTCACCGCCCTAGTATCAGATGGGCTAGGTGCTCGTCCTCTTCCTCTAGAGGACGTCCTCCCACGACCTCTACCACGGCCTCTTGCCGTTGTTCTCCTCGAGCCACACCCGTTGGCTGGCTCAGACGCACCTCTGCCCGCCGGTCTTTGGTGTTGGTGTTGGTGTTGGCGTAGTCGTTGCTCTAGTTCTAACAATCTGCGAAAGAGAGAGTGAAGATGGTCGGATACCACCAGACGCCTAGATACCAATTGGACTCAAGTAGTAGCACGAAAGGAAGAATGAAAGAGTGAAATTTTCCTAAAGTCTTATAGCCTCTCAAGGAAAAGTAAAGGCGCCCCCTACCGCTCCTTAAGACTCTACTAGACTGTTCTTGTGTGATGAGACCAACGAACCTAATGCTCTGATACCAAGTTTTGTCACGACCCAAAACCGATCGCGACTGGCACCCACATTTACCCTCCTATGTGAGCGAACCAACCAATTTAACCCTTATCATTTCAATATATATATCAACAGAAAGTAATGCGGAAGACTTAACTCGTTAATAGAACAATTCAAAACTATTATTAATATTCCCAAAATCTGGAAGTCATCATCACAAGAACATCTATCTCAAACTTCTAAACTAAAACTGTCTAAGAAGCTAAAACTAATACTAGCTAGTCCATGCCGGAAGTTCAAGGCATCAAGACTTGAAGAAGAAGACCCACCCAAGCTAGACGCATTAGCTCACCCCGAATTTTCCGAAGGTAGTGAAGACTGCTAGATCTCTTGTTGAGTTGAAGTTGACGGAACGCTTGTCGCATTGCACAAATAACAAAGAAGAAAACATAACAAGTAGGGGGTCAGTACAACCACAAGTACTGAGTAGATATCATCGGCCAACTCAAAATAGGGAACAGTATATATCAATAATAAAGTAAATCAACTACAATACTCAACATGTAGCAATAACAACATAAATTCATCAATAACTACAACCGAGTTCACACATGAGGACTCAAGCCTCAATACCATACTCATTTGGGAATTAAGTTCATTAGATTGAGTATATTCATTATCTTTCAAGATTCATTATCTTTCTTCCTCTTCTGTCAGATGCGTGACACTCCGCCTCCTCTATTTCTATCCTGGTGTCGGAACGTGGCACTCCGATCCTCATATACTATCCTGGTGTCTAACGTGACACTCCGATCCTCATATTCATTCTATCCTGGTAC